>BDJD01001790.1:129184-206719 GCA_002564525.1 Rosa multiflora | reverse complement strand
AGCATGACTAGCTAATGGTGACTCAACTTCACAGGTTTCTAAAGATCCTTCCATGCTGTTGTTGGTGAGTTCTGATCAACAGAAACTACTGTAGTTGGCGGCCAGGCCGGGATCGACATTGTTGGAGGTCTCTTTGGTCTATCTTTGTTAAGGCGAACCACTTTCTTTATGGCTTGAAATGCTGCCTGCTCCCTTTCGTGATAAGAATCATGGATACACTTTGTAGCGGGAGACTACAGTTTTCAAGTCCTTCGCCATAAGAACAAAACCTTCTACCTTTGCATGGCATTTCACATTCACTTTCGAGATCGGAAGGTTGCTAAAGGAAAGATCATTCTTGTGTGATGCTATAGCCCAACTCAGAAGTTGACCGTCTCCGTAAAAACCACCTTTCTCAAGAAAACTGAAACCGGTTTTTCCTTTTCCATTTTGACTACTGCTACTGCTATCAGTAGTGCCCGCCACCTGGTGGGTCCATATTAAGCCTTCTGTAACGAAGAGAATGCGATCAAGTGGTTCTCCTGCTTGAAAAACAAAGCTATTATCCTGATAGACCACTGGTTTCAAAAACGCGCAGATCAACGTCAAAGCTTCATCTTCCAGAGTTTTAAGCCTTGGAACCTATATAGATTATAGAACACCCCCAATATTGTTATTGTTACTCATTTACTTGTAATCTAATCATCTATATTTTACATCCTCCTGTAATCTAATCATATACCTGTTTTCTTTCTTTTTATAATTTGATTTACCACAATCGAATTTTAACTTTATCTGAAAATCCATTTTGATTTACCAAGTCCTACAAGAGTTACGGTATAGAAATGTATATATACACAGCGCTTCTCCACTGCGGACGTCCACAGTTTTTCTTAGGTACGGATTTTAGGTTTTGACCCACTTTTCGATCATATTTTCATATCTTAACAGTTCAGTTTTTAGGTCCTAATATATAGATCACCTCTGCAAAATTTCAGCCAAATTGGTGACGATAAGGCATCAAAAACTGCAATTTACAACAATGTACACAAATGGTTCCGGTTCGGCAGATTCGGTTCGTTCGTGTAAATTGCACTTTTCGATGCCTTAATGATCACCAATTTGGCTGAAATTTTGCAGAGGTGATCTATACAATAGGACCTAAAAACTGGACGGTTAAGATGTGAAAATATGATCGAAAAGTGGGTCAAAACCTAAAATCTGTACCTTTTTTCTTAAGTGCGGATATCCGTACCTGAGCAAAGAGGCCCGTTCCAAAGCGGACATCTGCGGACGGCGACGCAGCGGAGGCATTCCAAGCGGCGACGGCGACGCGCGGCTTGCAAGAGGGAGGCCGGAGGCATCTCGGACTGTTCTGGGCAGTGTTCGAGGTCAGAGGAGGTCGGGGTTGCAGGTTCTGGGCAGCAACCCGACCTGCAACTGCAGGTTTTCTGGGCAGCTCTGCAATGACGTCGCCGGCGACTCCACCGACTGCAGACTGCTCCGCCCGACCCCTGGAGTCCTTCCGGCAACCCCCGCCGCTCCGTCGCGCCTCGAGTCGAGCTGCAGCAGCGCCGTCCGCACTTTAGAGAAAGTGCGGACGTTCTCTTTGGAACACCTCCGTGTACACACACACACACACACACACACACACATATATATACAGATCCTATCCAGAGCGGAGCTCCGCTTTGAAATTAACGTGTGAAGTTCAAGTTTTGGGTCACTTTTCAGTCGCATATCCACATCTCGACCGTTCAGTTTTTAGGTACTATTGTATAGATCATCTTTGCAAAATTTTAGACAAATTGATGATCGTTAAGGTATCTAACTCGCTTAAACCAATGGACGGACTGAATCTGTCAACTTGAACCATACTAGCTTTAAGGGAATTATCAATGCCTTAACGATCATCATTTTGGCTGAAAATTTGTAGAGATGATCTATACACTAGTACCTAAAAACTAAACGGTCGAGATGTGGATGTGCGACCGAAAAGTAACCAAAAAATCGAACTTCACACTTTAATTTCAAAGCGGAGCTCCACTCTGGATAGGATTTGTATATATTTATATATATATATATATATATATATATATATTTTAGGGCAATGGAAGACTAATCCATTAATGATAAATCATACGACCTCACTCGGTCAAGCATGAAGGATACATAACACCCCTCATATTATAATGCAAGCTCACCAATGGTATTAAATTCAAAAGAAATCCAAAAAACTAAAGTCCGTACTTCAACAAAACTAAAATCCTAAAGGTATTGCTGAAAAAGAAAATGCAGAATTTAAAAACTCTCTAATCCTACACTGTCCTAAAATGGAACCAATGTCCTGAACATCTTGATGCCTAAGACCATTTTGGTGTATGTCGCAACATTCAACACACCCACAGCCAAGGTTCTAAAAATCGGCCTAGGCGGCCTCCTAGGCGTTCGTCACGCCCCAGATTTTTAAACAAATAAAAATCGATATATAATCCCATAATTATACATGCGTGAACATTCAGTCATCAATAACAAATACCTGGAAACTTTTTCCCTTTAAACTACACACATATTGATGCCCTGAACCTACAATATCAATATTGACCCGCTCCACAGAGTCATATATTACATAAGCTTACGAATTAAATTGTCAACAACAAAATAAAACGTAAATGCTCGTCAGAGTTTAACTACAACTGAAATCCTTAACAACGGTAAAGTAACAAAATGACTTCCTACCGTTAAGCTGCAAGTGCGCTATCTCAGCTTCAGCCCCGATTATCCTACCCTGCAGGATTAACCCCTACACCGTTGGAATAGTGCACCGGGTTGCCACACAACAAACCCGGTAAGCTTTTGCAAGCCCGTATGAGTAACTTAAAACAACTCACACAAAAATCACGGGATAAACCCCGTACGTTTCAATCAAGAAGCCAAATCACGCTTTGATCCTTAAAAACAAGAAATAAAGGAGAACAACTCACACTTTAATTTCATTTCAAATCGAAATAAAAGAAAGCAACTCACACCTTGATTTCTTTTAAAACGAAACATAGAAAACAACTCACACTTGAATTCTATCAATAAAACATAGAAAGCAACTCACTCCTTGATTTCTATCAAATGTACCAAAATTGTACCATAGAAAGCAACCCACACATTGATTTCTATCAATAAAACATAGAAAGCAACTCACACCTTGATTTCTATCAATAAAACATAGAAAACAACTCACACCTTGAATTCTATCAAATGTACCATAATCGTACCATAGAAAGCAACTCACACCTTGAATTCTATCAAATGTACCATAATCGTACCATAGAAAGCAACTCACACCTTGATTTCTATCTATAAAACATAGAAAACAACTCACACCTTGAATTCTATCAAATGTACCATAATCCTACCATAGAAAGCAACTCACACCTTGATTTCTATAAAATCGTTAATAAGGAAAACAACTTGCACCTTGTTACCTTAAAACCACGTAATGTCATGAGTTATCAATAATCAGTTCCAGTTACCCCATGAATTACCTATATGGCAGACATATTAGAGCTCTAACTGAAAACGTAACCACTCGACCGGCCAAAGACGTGATTACCTGATATTCTGCCCAAGGTCATAGACCTTCAGTCCTCGGGCCGCACAGTCGCTTGGAGCAAAACATTAAAGGAGTCGCACTGGACCCAAAATGTTACACAAATCTCAACGCTTTTGAAAACAATCGAAATCAACATTTCCATAATCATTGTTTTTTGAAAAGCCATAACACAAAACAATAAAGAGCATCAATTCATGCATATTGTTTTCATACCCAAATCTCAACGCTTTTCAAAATAAATTGAAATCAATCATTTCCACAATCATTTGTTTTCCAAAAGCCACAACCCAAAACAATAAAAAGCATCATTCATGCATATTGTTTTCATAAATCCACAAACCACCAAAATATATATATTTCACGTAAATATATATATATATATATATATGTAGTCATCCACTCAAGAATGCCTACTAATACCAACTATAGTTTGCAGTTAAATCAATAACTCTCAAAACGATAAAGGTAAGCCCGTTCGTGAATGAACTTCGTGAGATTACTCACCTCGAATTCCAACTGCGTCTTCAATACAGAACAAAACAGCCTAACCACCAACTACCCATCCAAGAATACTTCGTCAAGTATCTAAGGAAAGTACGGCCTTGATTCAGTAAATGAAACACAAGGAACAACGTTCGAAACCCTAAATCCAACCAAAATTCCCACAGTGACGCCAAATTGAGGCGAAACCACATCTGAGACCACCCAATGTCTCCGGAATACTTCTACGATCGATATGTCCAAACCACAAGTCAATCGGACGCTCGGATCCTCACAGATCAAAACATCGAACGGTTCGAAACCATAAAAATCATAACATATTCATTCGATCTCCAAAATTTATTTATTATATATCAAAACGCTCGTATCGACAAGTAGAAGATATATAATACTAGAAACTATCCCTTACATGGTCGGAAGGTCGCCAAAACGTCGCCACAGTCAGCAGTGCAACCACCACAACCAACACCGGCCAAAACTCAAAACCACAACAATCAAGCCAACCAGAAATGTTCGTCACTAAGAATAGAGCAACTTTTCATACCTGGAGCCAAGCCTAGATCGGTCTAGATCATCCTAGATCAAGCTTGTAAGATCGACCAATCGCAGCCGTCTGATCAAGCTCCAGATTCACTGTGCACCGCTGATCTTCAACCCTTGATCTTCCACTCCACACGCAAAATCGTCCCTCAAGGAGGGTATAAGGATGATCAGAAGGAAGAGGAGATTCCAAAACCGAGAAGGATCAGCCGAGATGTCATCGGAAAAGTGGATTTCTTGTCGGGTCAGGCAGCATGACACTGTTTATGTCTGCGATCTCCACTTTTCGGTGAACCACCTTGCAAACCAACACCACAGAGCAAAGCACGAGGCTGGTCTGAGTCGTTTTCTACTTGTCCCATCGTAGGAGGTGACCGGAGGTGAGAGAACCAGTTGGGTCAGGTCGGCGGGTTTCCGTCGGGTCTGGGTTGTGCGGAGGAGAGAGAACAGAGTGAAGGGAGAGTTTCCGGAAATGGAAACTTGGAAATTATGAAAATTATTTCGGAAAATTCCTATTTATACTAAAATGGAAACTTCTTCTGAAAGCCATAACTTCCCCATATGAACTCCGATTGACGCGTTCCACATGTCCACGAACTCGTATCCACGCGCTCTACAACTTTCATGAAGGAAGTTTTCAGAGAATCTCAACGAATAAAAAGTCAACCTTTGCGCCACCCCTAAAGTCATATTTTCCGAATAAAAATTCGTCCGAAACACTTCCGCTCCATCCACGAGCCACAAAACCGTCCAATAACCACAAATTAGATTATGGAAAATCCTCGAAAAATAAATACGAATTTCTGGGGCATCACAGCGCTTGAGGCTAATCAATTGAGCTAGGCGCCGGGCTGAAAGTCGGCAGCCTAGTTGGGCTAGGCGGAGCCTAGGCGGCCTGGGCGGAGTAGGTGGGTCGTCCTGGGCGCTGTGCGATTAGGCGCTACTGCCTTTTTTTTTTTTTTGTTCTCAAACTCAAATGGGGTAAAACATTGATCGAACTCAAAGTCTCAAACAGTCCAAGTCGAAGCCTAAACTCTATCGCTGTCTCTTCTCTCTCTCTCTCTCTCTTCGGCACAGCCTCTCTCCCTCTCTCCAGAAAAGCCGGACAACCTCTCTCGTTGAGGACCTTGACTGACACTCTCTCTCTGTCTCATGAATTTATGGGTTGAAATCGTTGAATTGCAGAATTGGTAAGTTGAATTTCTGGGTTTATTTCTTTCTGGCTTGCTGCACAGCTATAAGAACAGATATGGACAAAAACAATAAGAAACTGCTCCTTTGGTAGAATCAAAATCCGAGAGCGGATCTTACCGGGACTCACGGGAGAAACAGAGACAGCTGGTCTTCGAACGCATTCACCAAATCACCATTCACCTTGGCCCTTGGGCGTGTTATATTTGTGGACTGTAGAAAAAGATGAGAGAAAATAGATGAGGAAGAAGACAGATGAGGATTGAGGAAGATGAGTCCACGTGATAGATAAGGAAGAATGGAAGATAAGTGGTTTGGATTTTTTTTTTGGGTTCTATTCTCTTTGAGAAAGAAATGGTGTAGGCATGTAGTGATTGACAAATGGCAACTATCATTATCAATTTATCTTTTTCTTTTTTTTTGAGAAAATCATTATCAATTAATAGGTTAGAATAAGTTATGCATTATTAATAAGCATGTATAGTATTAGGTAATTAATAATTTATTATTTATTAATTTTATGTCATAAAATAATTAAAAATAAAAACCGCCTAGTCCCCGACTAGAGCCTAGCGTTTTTTAGAACTTTGCCCACAGCAACATTGTAGGAAAAGATGCAGGACATACCATCCCCTAAAAAGCCCAAACTCAACCAAAGTGTGAGAAAAATAGGGGAATTGGGCTAACCAAGACCCAATTCTCTAGATTGCATCTCTGCAGCCCAGGAAGGCAGAGGCCGAAGGCCCACTGACCACACCTTACGCCTCTCACACTCAACTGCCGAATCTGGCCCTTCCAGGAAGCCGCTCGCCACCGCCTAATCAATCTGGCGGCCTCCCCAGGTAAGAGACCACGACAACCATCTCGCTGCCCGCCAAAGCATGTGCTAGTGACCGCACTTGTTGCACTAGGCTGGTTTTTCAAGCATGAACTAGAAGCCTCAGCTGGCGAACCGAAAGCCGATCTCTAGCAGAAATTTTCTGACCTCGCTCCTCCTCTAATCCCGAAACTGTGCCACTGATCTCCTCCTCGTCAAACCCGAAGCCACCAAAGCAAAACGCCAGTCTCGTTTGCAAACCCACAACAAATTCTGTACTTCGCCTCTTTCCTCAGGCCAAAACAGCTCTCGCTATGCACAAAGGAGATGAAGCCTTGTCCTCTTACCTCTTGCAACGCCGGAGCGCCCTATTGCAGATCAGAGCCAAAGCGCCGCAGCACTGCTTGCGAAACCTAGGTTTAGGTTTCGGTTTCTATTCAATTACAACAGCTGTCTCAAAGAGGACTGATTGGGTCTTGTATACATATATTTTGAATCTCTGCAACTACAAAATAATAACATGATTAAAAAAAAATTAAAAAAAATCTTTTGTTGCTCCAATTAGATATTAACATGGGATGAATTCCATTCTTCAATTAAATTATTTAAAAATAAAATAAATACCACACGAGCTTCATAGAAATAAACATTACAAATTTTCCAAGTGTGTAGATATAGAAAGAGATGGGAGGTACCATCCACAATGTTTCCATGGAAAGAAAACGTTTCAGAAATTTTTGGGATTTAACGGGAAGAATAGATAAGAGTGTTAGGCCCCGAATTTTGAATAAAGATATTCGAATCCGAAATTCGATAACTTAACAAGCACAAGAAAAACACATAGAAAATTTGTCATTTAAATGAAGCATCTAAACAACTGAGATCACAATGTAAATACCGACTCGTTCTTTAGAGTCACATATTACATTACCGAGAATTTACAAATTAAACTGAATGACAATTAAATAAGTAAACACCCACCACAACTCACTACACAGCGGAAGACTTAAAACTAAGATTACCCTTCGACGTCCACGCTACCGAACGTACCCTTTAGCTTCGACGACGATTAATCGATATTCTAACCTGCAGAATAAACCCTACACCATAGAATAGTGCACCGGGTTGAACAAAACAATTCCGGTAAGCTTTTTAAGCCCGTATGAGTAAACTTAAATAAAGTGACTCATGTCACGCAGGCTTATAATTTCTAAACTCGTGAGAAGAATTAAAGCAACAATAACTAACTCCACAAAGCACAACCAAACATACAATCACACTAGGTAAACAATTAGTAATCCCTGGATAGAGAATTAGTTCAGGAGATCACCTAAAATCACACAATTCAAATCATAGCAATTCCTGCATATAGTTTAGTTCAGGAAATTACATTAAAACAAACAATACAAGATGCAGTAATCCCTGCGTAGAAATTTAGTTCAGGAGATTACTTAAAAATCAATCATAGAAGAGAAAAAGAAACCAAACAATAGAAATGAAAAAGGAAATTAATTAAAGAAATCAACAACTCATGCTAAAACCAAGACTTCACCCTTCAACTCCAATTACACCATCTCACAAAATAACTCATTTCAAAACTCGACATCGTTACCTCAATCTTAGCCCGTCACTGCCTAGGGTTATGGCAGCCGATACACTCAACTAATCGTAGCCCGTCATCCGCCTAAGATTAGAGCATCTGATACCCTCAACCAATCATAGCCCATCATCCGCCTAAGATTAGAGCATCTGATTCCCTCAACTAATAGTAGCCCATCATCCGCCCAAGATTAGAGCATCTGATTCCCTCAACTAATCATAGCCCATCACCCGCCTAAGATTAGAGCATCCGATACACTCATACCGTTCACTTCATTGACCCTAAATCCAAAATTCGCAACATACAGGATAGCTTTCTCACCACATGTTCAACAATTCATTATTCAACATCTTACGTGTGGAAATAAAAGCTTGAATAATAATCAATCCATTCCAATCATCTCATCACTCGATAACACGCCTATCAATATATATATTCCACGTAAATATATATATATATATATATATATACGTAGTCATTCACGCAGGAATGACCACTAATACCAACTATAGTTTTATAAATCATACTTCTCGAAAATCATTTTATACGAAAACCATGTTTTAACTTACCCATGAACCGTTGTCGATCAAGTTCATATATTTTAAAACAAATAATTTATTTTGATAAATATGATTTTGCATGCTAACAATTAAATCTACTAAATTAAACATAACTAATTTATCGACCGAAACGCCGTGAGATTTACTCACCTCTAACTCCTGCTGCATCTTCTCACAAACCAAGACAAGCACAAAATCATCCATACTTCGCTCACATAATTCTGTCAATCACCTAATCACATCAAGGTCACACTCAATACAACACAAAGCACACAATTCACAAAATACAATTATACGACGATCCAACAGTTGGATCCTCATCCAAGACCATCCAACGTCTTCGGAACACTTCTACGATCAATAAATCAAAACTACAAGTCGATCGGACGGCCAAATCCTCACGGATCGATAACCGAAACTATCGAAATCACAAAAACCCTAACATGCTCATACGATCTCCAAAAATTACGTATTGTATATCGAAATACTCATATCGACGAGTAGATCGAAATCAGGAACATAAACCATCCCTGAGGTGGCCGGAAAACACCACCACAATGGTGGCACCACCACCGGTCCAAATTAAGAATTTGGCAAAACTTCCAACACCAAAGTTCTTCATCTCAACTCCAATTGAAACATTCATAACTAGCACAAAGTCTGAATCGAAGCCATATGGCCGGAATTTACCTCGCAATCTCTGAAACTCGATGAACCCTAGAATCACAATCTTCAAAATTCGACCTCCACACTTTGAATAGTTGCAACCCGTCTTGGGCATAGAATCTACGTCTTCTGGGATAGAAAAGCCCTCAAGGATCAAGAGCTAAGGTGACCGGAAACGTGATCTTCGATCTGGGCGATTTGCATCTCCACCGTGCGACTTCTCAGCCTTGCTCCGCCCTCCACAGCTCGTTTCATGCTCCAATTCTTCTACAGACCTCAAGAGGGGATTGCGGCGAAGAGAATCCACTTTGAATCGCGTCCTATGGTGGCCGGAGGAGGGAGAACGAAGCCGGCGAAGGGGAGAGGGGGAAACGGGGGTCGGGACCGAAGAGAGAGAAAAGTTTCCCAAAATGGAAACTCTGATTTTTCTGATAATTTTTCAGAAAAATCCCATATATACCAAAATGGAAACTTTTTTCCGACTGCCATAACTTCTTCATACGAACTCCGATTTCTACATTTCGCATGTCCACGAACTCATATCGACGTGCTCTACAACTTTCATGAATGAAGTTTTCGGAGAAACCCATCGTATAAAAAGTTAACCTTTGCAACCCCCCTAAAACCATACTTTTCGAATAAAAATTCATCTGAAACACTTCCGCTCCGTCCACAAGCCACGAAACCGTCCAATAAACATAAAATTAATTCCAGAAAATCCTTGGAAAATAAATTCGAATTTCTGGGGCATCACAAAGAGATTCTCTATATCAGCATCTCGTATTTCTTCTCATCCAGACTTGTATATCTAGCTCTTTCAATTTGAACTTTTTTTATTCTGTCCTCCGAATTTTCAGTTTCCATCGAGATAAATGTCTATTTCACAATAAGCAAAGCTTGATTAGTATTGTTATCAAACAAATGATCAGTTGCATGTATCTTATAATGTACAAAAACATGGGTCTAGGTCCTAAACTTAAAGGAATTGAACACACACACACACACACACACACATGTATATATTAATTAACTTCTAACCTGCACTACTGAAAATAGAAGAACAGAATGTGTTTTCTAGAAAACGGGGATTGATAGGCATGGTTTTTGGACTGATTGGGTCCAAAAATTCAAACAGAACACAAGGATTTTTGGTTACTCAGTGAAAACCTCAAATATGAGATTAAAAACACTGCGGGGCTCTTACTCTTGAGAACCCAAAATAAGAACAATTAACTTATGATGAAAACCTCAAATATGAGATTAAAAACACTGCGGGTATCTTACTCTTGAGAACCCAAAATAAGAAAAATTAACTTATGATGAAGGATATGTTCTTTACAAACTCAAGTAGCACTAGCTTCGCTACAATCACTAGACAAAACTAATTAGAAGCTTGTCTTCAATCTTGAACTCCTTCTTCACTTGAACGATCACCAACTATCGCTCTTCTTTCTTCACAGCCTCTCTATTGATCTCAAGAGAATCATTACTTATGAAAGACCAAGAACACTTAAACAGGGAACAAGTGTTTTTGACTCTTGTGAAAACTCGATCTTAAGCAAGCAAGCAAGACTCTCAAAATCATCCTTGGGTCTATGCTCACCAACTATGACCGTATGTTTTCTGAATATATGAGGGACCAATGCAATACCCAATCAGCCAAGATTCTACCCTAATTAATTATATTCCTATTAGGAAAAGATCTTTTTGATTAAGGATAACCAATTAAAGACACCAAATCCTAAATTACTTAGGATTTCAATAACACGATTTGGCACTCAAAAAAATATCTTTATATAAAAAAACATATTGAACCCGAAAGATACTTTCCTAGATCAAACACTCTTTGACACACGGGACTTACTCAAATTGACTCGCATGCTTATGCATGAGATGCATTTACCTTGAGATTCTCTGAGATTAGCCTGTAGGATACTTCAATGTTTGGTATGGGAATGCCAATACACTAAGTGCAAAACACATCTAATCAACGCACACTCCCACTCAACAAGTACAGGACGACATCACAATTCATCATCCATACTTTTCCTGAAACACTTATCACACAATTAGTAAAATATACAAGATAAAATAATGTTACCACTGTTTAACAACGCATGTAAATCCAACAGATCACACATCATATTTAACACCATATTTCTCCCCCTTTTTGAATAGGGATGCCAAAGGACTAGGGACCTCAATTGCACCAATGGAAAGAAAGTAATCATGCATATTCCAATCAGATAGAACTCATGGATGTGGCCAAGGACTGAAACTCCCCTTAATAGATTCTGTCATGAAAAATACACTAATGAAATGCAATCACACAATGAGTGGGTTTGTATCCATATGCTAATAACATATTCAATTTGCATAGCTTTTCAGACAAGAGCATGACCACAAATCCATAGACATGAGTGTAACAAGATAAAGTCACATGAGTGAATCGTTTTTGACAACAACAAAGTAAGCAAGAAGATGATCGAGTATTCTGTACCTTTGTTGTATAAGTGATCATAACTCAAAGTGGGGTGTGTAACATTCTCAAAATCATTGAAAATAGACCACACATAAGAAGAGAAAGAAATTATCATATTCACTTCGAATTTCCCCTTATAGCACCGTGTGGGCATAATATTTTTGTTTCTTTTGCCTTTCACATAATATGAAATTTTGCACATTTTTCAAAAGAAAACTACGACCCATGTGACGAGTATTATGCCAGCAGCTCCCAAGTCAGATGACTTTAGGGTACTAGATGTATCAAGGACATCCCAAAGAGCACATCTACTCAAGTCAATAGTTTCACAATCCACCGGGTGACCAAACCATTCCTGTTTCTTCCCAATCCTCATATCGTTCGTCACGACCGAGGCTTGTTTACTTTAGGAATAGCTTGGCCATGCTCTAATAATATATTACCTTTTTAGCAAGGAGCAACAACAACATTTTGAAACTCCATATATGCGAGCTAAGATCAAACCAGCCAAGAGCATACACTACAATAGAAATGCTAATTTGCGAGGAACAAATTTGTTGCTGAAAACTGAGATTTCCTTGCCGTAGTGTTTTCACGAGGAAAATATTTTGGTCACCAGTTCCTCGCGGTAGGGTGGTAAATACTATTTCCTCGCCAATCCCTTTTCTCGATGAATATATTTTTTTCTCGCCGTTATTCTTTAGCTACAATTTTTTTCCTCCGCTAAACTCATACTTTTTTCTCACTAAAAATTTCTGAAGACCAAAAAATAGTCGTTAAATATATTTCCCGATAAAATAAATTTCATCGCTAATGATATGTAAATAATTTAGAAATTATAAATAATAAAAAAATTGGAAAAACATTTTCGTCGTTTTAGGTATCCTTTGGCAAGGAAGTCTTTCCTCACTATAAGCAATCTTTAACGAGGAAATTTATTTTCTTCCTTATATGTATCTTGTACGAGGGAAAACTATTCCTCGCTAAAGGTACTCAATGACGAGGAAATTTACATTTGTCGATGTAGGTTATATGGTGTATTCTTCGCCAAAGGTACTCAATGACGAGGACCTTTACATTTGTTGATATTGGTTATAAGGTTTATAGCGAGGAAATTTACTTCTGTCGTTATAGGTTGTATTTGCTATAGCGAGGAAATTTACTTTTGTTGTTGTAAGTTGTATAGTCTATAGCGAGGAATTTTACTTTTGTCGTTGTAGGTACCTTTTTAGCAAGGAGCAACAACAACATTTTGCAACTCCATATATGCGAGCTAAGATCAAACCAGCCAAGAGCATATATACTTACCACCACAAAGAATGTATGCATGTATGCGTGCATGTGAGAGTACAAAGTGATGAAGAATATGTTGTTCATGCTCAAGATTACAGAGTGATGCAAGAACTAATTCAAAACATGTTATTCAACTCATCACAATAAGTTTTAAGGATAGAATTAGAGCATTTGTCAATCTAATTAAGTTCAAATTGATCTGTCAGACAGTTGGGGATACACTACAAGAGAAACTAGCAAAAGCGAGGAATTTCATTGTGACAACCCAAAAATCGTTGCAAAAACTTGGCAAATACGAGGAAATTTCAGTTGTCGCACATGATCCCATCGGCGACAACCAATTTGTCGCATAAAGTAGGAATTTACAAGAAATTGACAGTAGTCGCCCATATGACATTATGCGACACCCAATAACTCGCAAAATGTTAATTAGGCGACAATTTCTACCAGTTGTCGGTTAATGTTTCTGTGACAACTTTAACTTCCTCGCAAAAGATTAATTAGGCGACCACTTCTGTGAATTGTCGCTTAATGTTTATGTGATAACTAGATTTCTGTCACTGAATACTGATTTAGTGACCACTTCTGTGAGTTGTCGGTTAATGATTATATACAAACCACACTTGCAATCCTGAATATCCAGAAACTGAAAATAAAAATGCAGAAACAGAAAGAACGATGCACCTATACTAATATGATGACAAACAATGTAGATGCATGCAAGGATTCAGTTAATTAAAGAGAGAGTTTCAGAACTTAGAACATCAATAACGCTTCTAAGTGATTCAAAACGAGTATTATCCAAGGGTTTTGTAAACGAATCAGCCAAATAATGGTCAGTAGGAACAACAGCATACTCAAACATATTATCAAGATTATCCATATGAGCAGAAAAACAATTGCTAGAACCTTTTTTAATCCAGATTTACTTCTGCTTCAAATTATGCTCTTTGGGGATTGCAATGCACTCTGCAATCCTGTTGATCAACTTCAGATGGTCTTTCAACTCAGCTTGCAGCAATGCAGTCGGGTTAATTTTTTATGCTTTCCTCTGATTTTGGGTGACCCTGCGAAGTATATTACACCTAGGACGTATGTGTCCCAATTTTCCGCAATAATGACAAGTGGGAGTAAAAATTTTAGACTTATGAACATACCTGGGTTGACGCACAGATGTGTGACTGTCAGAACTTACCTGAGAAACTTTTTGATGGGTTTGAAGGTCCAATTTAGGTTCTGATTTTTTGGGCAACTTGGGACTAGAATCATTGTCATTTGAAGCTTGTGGCTGTCCCAACGAATTTCCACATTCAACACCTTTTACAAAGGTCAATGGCTTGCAAGACTCACCTTCATACCCTAAACCTTCTTTGTTGCAATAAGCTTTACCAATTCCAATCATCTTAAACACCTTTTCAGACCCTATAGAAAACTTGTTGAAGCTTTCCTTAACTTTCAATAGCTCATCCTGCAATTTCTCATTTTCAAGGGTTAGTGAAACATTTAAAGTGGATTGAGCCTTGACTTCAACTTGCAAATTTTTGATTTTATCAACAAGATCAATACGTTCTTCTTCCCATTCTTTTAAAGAAGTATCAATTTTTTGCTCAATTTTCATCTTTTCCACTCTTAAAGATTCAACTTCTTCTTCAAGTTTGTTATTTTTTCGAAGAACAATTTTTGAAGCATTATACAATTGCATATACTTTTCATTTGTTTCTTCATCAAGAGTATCATCTTCCAAGTCAGAATCATCAGAAAAATCAATATTAAGAGAGGAAGTAAGAGGAAGATATACCTATTCATTCTCAGATTGAGAGCCTTCGTCGCTGTCACTCCAGATGGATTTCAATGCCCTGTTACTCCGTGAATTATATTTCTTATTGTCACAGTCAGCAGCAAGATGACCCATACCACCACACTTAAAGCATTTAGGTTTGTTAAGAAATTTTTTTGAAGAGTTTCCAAATGAGTTCTTGTTTTTTAGAATTTTTTGAACTCTTTTGTCAACAACGATAAATCCACATAATCATCATCAACATCAACATCATCTTTCCTTTTAATAGAAGAGAAAGCAATATTTTTTTACCTTTTTCTCGGGCTTGATCCTCATCTCAAAGGTTTTGAGTTTACCTACCAGTTCGTCGAGATAATAGGTGTCCAGGTCTTGAGCCTCCTCTATAGCTGTCTGTTTGGATTCACTACTACAAAAAGGTCATCAGACGACGGTGATTTTCTGTTGTGTGATGAACAAACTGACCGTGGTCCAAGTGAGTGTTGTGTGATTGAAAAATCAGACAACGGTGATTTCACCGTTGTGTGACAATACTTTGCTCAACAGAATACTTGTTTCCGTTGTGTGAATTTTGCGCAGGTATGTGCTTGGCATGGTATGCCCGGGGATGTGTCGGCACATTCAGACAACAGAAGAAGGAATTCGCCGTTGTCTGAGATTCATAACACACAACAGGTATAACTAATTCTTTGTTGTCTGAGATTCATAACACACAACAGATATAACTGATTTTTTGTTGTCTGAGGTAAGTAACACACAACTGAAGTGAAATTATCACCCTTGTCTGTTGATTATTTAGACAACAGAGATCATTTTATTTCTGTTGTGTGTTCTGAATCTCACACAACATAATTTTGTTTTCTTTTGTTGTTGGTTGTTAGTTCACACAACAGCTATATTTGGTTAGCTGTGGTGTGAATATTGTAATCAAATTGGGTAACAACCAGTGATTGTTGTAGGAGAAGCCTTAATTCTGAACTTTTTTACAGTCATACAACACATTGTCTTGTATTGTGTTGTATGAGTGAACCTTGGACAACAAGAAGAATATCAATATAAATGTTTGTCCAGAAATAATGCTCGATATATTACCAGATAAACAATACTCTAATCCTTATCATTCAAGTACCATTATTCAAGCATTCATACATTCAAGTAACTAGATAATGCACTAAACCAGAGCATTCCTAGTTAGCTACACAAGAATTAAAAAACATTCCTATCCTCGATAGTTCTTAGCCTTCAACTGCCTTTGGCTTCAACAAAACTTGGAATGTCTCATTCCCCCAATTGGCCTGCAAGATGCAAACTTGTTTAGTGATTTGGTAAAATTTGACAATGCCTGCATTAGGCACAACATGATTCAATGGTTGCAGAAGAAAGATACTACAAAGCTGCATGAGAATGTGATGAAAGAGTAGTGAAACAAGAAAATGAAAATGCAGGAAATTAACAGCAAAGAACAAAAAGTGCAAGTGAGACCAAAAGTCCAGAAATCACAATATAAATACATTGAGTTCCACCATTACCACATGAGTACATGACTTATGACTCTAGATACAAAATGGGCATGTTCTTTCTCTCAAGGACAACAAAAACGACATTTAGCTTAGGATAGAACAGAGCCAGAGACAGAGCCAACCTTAACAATGATCTGCAATCCTAGCTTAGGATAGTTTTGTGAGATCTGCAATTCTAAATAGAAAAAAAAAATACATGCTGTATAATTATAGGCTTTATGGCAACACCTTATTATCTTTGCATGCATAAGTAGCATATTATGACTTTAAGCACGAACCATTATACAAATCAGTAAGCTTCTAATAAGAATAGATGCAGTTTACAAAAATCAATTAAGGAAAAAAAAAATGCCAAGCACACAACTCTTAAGAAAGGGTGAGAGAAATCATGAAATGTTTGAAATAATGCTAACAACAAACACAAATACATGAAAAAGAGTGATCATCAATGAATGAAAAAATGCAGTAAAAACAATGATTACCTCATAGAATGCAGGGTATTTGATAGGCCTAACTATAGATTCAAAAAAGATTGAAAGTAACATAAAAAAAAAAAAAAGAGAAACTGTAGATACGAGAACGAAATGGAGGTATTGAAGTCTAAACCCATTTTATGTTTCCGACTAGATGGGACAAAGATGAGCATCAAATAGAGAAATACAGAACTTTCATTAGTAATATTCCAACCATTAGTAACTTTCATTAGCATTTTAAAATCATAGGCCAGCAAACAAACCATTGTATGAAAACAAAAGCAAACTCTGACGAATACCTTCCGATAGGCAGCCTCATCTAGGATTGTGCTCAGACAGGAGCAAAGATAACTCTAGGCAAAAGGAAGGTTAGTGTACAGATTTATGTGCAAAATATCATTAAAAAAAAGAAGAGGAAAACAATGTAAAGGAACATGTTTGAATATAATTGATGATGACGAATCAAATGACTAGACAATTCAGAGCACAATCAAATGGCACCTAGCTATCGAACCCACTTATGATGTATAATGGTGTCTAACTAATAGAATCTTAATATCAAACATCGTGCAATGAATGAATTCCTTACTTAAAAATGAACTCTTTTCCAACTGTATCAGGATATGAATATAGCAAGTACCTTTGTGCAGGCTCTTGTAGAAGCTGTAGTTCTTCCCTGAGCATTCTCATTGTTCAAAACATAAATATTGAATGATCAACCCAATAACTCAGTGAACACATTAATATACCTATGAAAGCAAAAGAATAGATAAACAAAGATGACAAAAGGTTCCAGCATCTTTTCAGATAATTCTAGTGCAGTTGTTTACTCATCATGTTTGGCAAGATTTACACTTTATATATCCCAGATATTAGTAACCAACCCTAATATGAAGTCTTTGCCCTGTTTTCTCCCTATAGAAAGGGAAAGACAAACATTTTCATAATCAATCAACAATAACTAATAACCAAATCAAATTATATCAATGAGCCCTAGACCCATACTAAATTAAACTAACAAAACCTAAAATTACTCTCAATTGATAACCTGGCCTGGAGATCCAACACCATGACCAGTCTCATTTGCTGATATATTAGTCAAGTCTGAACTGCCAGTTTCCCTAACAAAAAAGATTAAACAGATAAAAAGCAGCATGTTCAGTGCATTCAGCGATCAAAAACTTTGGTATGCAAATTTGTGTATCTCAACATAACTGTTCTAACTCAGTCTTACTAGCAGTCTAGCTCATTGAATCCATATTGAAACCAACATGTTTAGCAGAACCAAAATAAGATACAAGATGGGCCCGAATTTACCTTGTTGCCTTGGGTGTGGAAGACTCCTCCAATTTCAACAAAACTTGAGCGTTGAGATTCTTCACTAGGGTGTCCAAGTTCTTAAACTGTGATGAGTAATTACTACCCTCATTTTCTTGCACATAATCACCAACACTGCAAAATTGTTTAAAGAAACACAGAATCAAAGCAAAAACCTACTTAACAACCAAGAATTCAAAGACTACCCAATTCCAAAACAAACACAGAATCAAAGCAAAAACCTACTTAACAACCAAGAATTCAAAGACTACCCAATTCCAAAACAAACACAGAATCAAAGCAAAAACCTACTTAAATTCACAGTGAACGTTCTGAGCATCTAGTTTTCCTCCTTGCTTGTTCAATAGGCACTGGAAAGATGTCTGCAAATTGATATACAAAAAAATTAAGAGAGGAACATATTTCTTCAGGGTTTTATCCTGCTATTTCCAGATCAAGTTTGGGATTTTACCGAAAATGAATTTGCGAAGAACAAGAGGTTCTCCAAAGAAATAAATCCAGTAACTCTATCATGCAAATCATCCAAAGTAACCAAATAAGAAAATGCCACAAACTGAAAGAGGAAACTAGGAAGAAATTAGCTGCAAAACAACATAGGAATAGAGGGAAATGGAACCTGAAATTAGTGGATGGATCTCTTTCCTGAAATCAGGTCAATCCTAATTCAACTCCAATGGTTTTGAAAACCCAATAGTTGCAATGCAGTCAGCTGCTATACCCCAAAAAACACACCCAATGCTAGCTGCATCATAAACCAATCATAAAATAAGAATAGATATTTCAGAGTTTGAAGTTCACTGTTTTATTCACAGAACAAATATATTTTAAGCGATATGAAATCAGCAAAATACCATGTAGTCCAGCTGAAAATAAACCAAGGCTTTGTTACAATGACAATCATATAATTCAAAACATACACCACCTCTAGCAAATTCTCATGTTTATTTCTTCCAGATTCACATTAAGTGCTGTTCACTTTTTCTTCATTTGTAATCACATTCACATTCACAGAAGTACAAAGAAAAAAGAAAAGAAAAAAGTCAACAGATTCAAATTTAAACCCACATGAAGCAAAAAGAACTAATCAGCATGCACTACAGAGAAAAACTTGAAAATAACAAAACATAGAGGAAAAACAAACCCCCAGATTAAGGTTGGATCTAAAGGTCCAAATTGTGTGCTCCTTTGGTTATCTTGTAGTAAGATTGGTTTCAAGATTGAATCAGCGGTCAGCCTGATCATTCTTTTATTTTATTTTTTCGGCATCAACCGAGCATAATAAAGCAATTGTAAACCATTTTTTTAAAAATGCATGCACAATCTCACTTGACACCACCAAGAGAAAAGTAAAATGACTTAGATGGAAGGGCATTGTAGTTCCATGAGCAAATTACAGGTGAGTTTGGGATTGCAATGGCTTAACCATTGGTGAAACTGCAAGCATCAGTTCTTGAATATTATCAATCCAAAGACAGCGCCCACTTAGGTCTCTAAGACTAGTAAGACATTTTCACATAAACCAACTCAAATATCAAACTCGGGCAAAAGCCACTGAGGTTTCCAAGACTCGTAAGACATACATTTGAAAAACATTCCAAGTAGCCAACTGCACCTTATAAAAGTCTTCGATCTGTGTTACCACTTACCACCACCATACAAACTCAAAAAATTAGAAGTAAACTTTTCACGAAAAATCTTAAAACCATGTGTTGTGATCAGAAATTTTGATATAAAATGGGTCAAATGGGTTTGCAGGACTCATAGCAAAGCATGTCAACATTGTTGAATCACTTTTTTGGTCTTTTAGCTATGATTACACAAGTTTGTATCGTTCTCATATATGATGGATAAATGGGTCAATGATCCATACTATGCCAAAGCCTATATTATGTTACAAGTAGAGTTAACCAGATATCTCACTCAAAACCAATATATATTCATTAAAATTGATGAAACAACCATTACCGGCCATAGACCACTCTATCACAGGTCTACTTGAGCCACCTGAAGCTCTTCCTGAGAGTTCCTTTCAGCTTCCCCTCCAGTGTGTACACCTTGTAGCTAGCGACCCTCTTCTTCCTCTTACCTGATTCCAAACCCAGCAGGGATACTAGAACTAAGAAGAAGTAGCTTAATAAGACAGATAACATGATGGCAAATTAGGCAAATGCAGGAAAGACTTCATGAGAAACTGAACAGAGCACTCACCTCTGCGCCTCTAAGTGCTCAGTCTTGCTCCCCTACTCCAGCTTCACCAAGCAATTCCATCAATCAGCACACAAATCACAATCAAAATTTCCCAATTCAATCAAAATCATCTCAAATTTCAACAATTCAATATTCTAGATCACTCTAATTCATTGAATTCTGATTCGTTACCTGGAGACGAGGAATTGAGGTGACTAACGGAGTCATCGCGGGTGGCGCGATGGGAGGTACGCGCCGGATTCTTGTTGACCTTCAGCTTCATCTTCAGTCCATCATAGGTGTGCCTTCATCTTCATCTTCTTCATCATCTGAGTCGTCGAGTGTAATCTTCGCCTGACGTGCCATCTTTGACCACTCCACTCAATGTTCCATCAATCACAAGACACTTCACCAGAACCTTCTTCGAACCCTTTTCCGGGTTCAAATACACGAACGCGTACTCGTTCTCGAGCTCGTTCCATTTCTCATTACCCACTTCCTCTACAAAACCCCCCAAATACACAAAATTTATTTAGGGTTTAGGGTTTTTAGGACAGAGCAGTGTTTAGTACAATTCAAAAGGGTGAGTGACGTACCTGGCCGTTAGATTCAGCAGGGTGAGCGGCGAAGCCAAGAATGAGAGTGAAAGGAAGAAGGAAGAAGAAAAGTTGGGAAACAATGCCTGTAGACGACGAGGGTCTTCTATTTCAAGATAGGACCCAAACGACGCCGCTTTTGGAGTACCGGAACACCAAGTCACTGAGCCAGAGGCACCAATTGAGGCGGAGAAAAACCAAAACTAGCTAGGAGGAGGCTCAGGCTGTTGAGGATGGTGACGGCGCGAGAGAAGAGGCTGAGGCGGAGGATGAGAATAAGGAGTGGAGTACAAAGCTTGAAATTGAATCCATTCGCCGGAAAAGGGTTCGAAAGAGAGATAGGTTTTTTGTCCAGCTTTGTTTGGAATTTTCAATCTATGAAGAAGAGGATTGAGATCGAGATGGGTTTGTAAGAGAGATGGGTTTCTAGGTTTAAGAGAGGACTGAGATTTCGTTTGAGGTCGAGAAAGAGCTGAGCGTCGAGCGTCAAGGCTTTCTTTTTCTTCCTTTCTTTTGGACACGATGGCAATTAAACCTAGCTAAAAATTTTCAAAGTTATTCACACAACACAAACCTTACCAACTGTCGTCTGAGTGCAGCATTAAAAATCAAAATGTGAAATCATGGAGGGAAACATGGCGCCTACATCATTTTGGCTCAAAATGTTGCCTTCCAAGTTCACACAACAGAAAATCTTAAATCTGTTGTACAATTTCTATAGCTTGCACTAGGCCTATATAGGGGAAGACATTCAAGCAAGCTTCCTCAAACTTTGATGCTTAGTTTTTCAATCACACAACGGAAATAGTAAAACCCGTTGTCCTAGTAGCCCAAATTTCAGTGTTTCAAGAGCCAACCAAGACTCCAAAGTGGAGGGAAATCTGTCGCTAAATTTTTTAAGACTCAGACGACAGACATTACTTCATTTCTGTTGAGTCATGTAGTTCTGATAAAAAAGTTATCACTTAGTTGACATTCACACAACAGAATATAAATAAAACCGTTGTATGATAGAGCTTACTTAAACACAAAACGGATGATTTATATTCCGTTGTGTGATTAGTGTTGTGTGATTAACTTTTTGTAGTAGTGATTGAAACTTTGATGAAAGAGACCTAAGGATTTTCTTGACAATCCAATGCTCTTCAAATGGATCACCGAGACTATGACACTGATTTGTGACATTGAGAAGACGAGCATGAAATTTATCTATTGATTCATCCTCCCCATTTGCATGTTTTCAAACTCCAAGACAAGTCTCTAAAGCTTCTGACGATAACCTTTTTATTTCCTTCATAAGTGACCTGAAGAAGATCCCATGCTTGCTTAGCCGTGTCACAATGTCTGATTCTCACCCTCTCCTTCTTGGATAAAGCTGTGTATAAGGAATTTCGTGCCCTGAAATCACAAGCCTTGGTTGGGTGTTCCCATCCAGTCTCAACTATATTCCACATATTTTCATCTTGAGAGTAGAGGAATGCCTTCATCATGATCTTCCATTGTGAATAATTCTCACTATCAAATAAGGGCGGCCAATTTATGGAACTGGAGGCTCTGTCATGTTCACGTTCCATCGTTGACCACGGATCAACTAAAAACCTTTAGAACTTGCTCTAATGCCAAGTGAAAATATAAGGAAGAACGTGAATCTGGGTGACAGGGATTGATAGGCACGTTTCAATCCTTATTGGGTAGAAACCAAAAGTTCAAACAGAACACAAGGATTTTTAGTTATGCAGTGAAAACCTCAAATATGAGATTAAAAACACTGCGGGGCTCTTACTCTTGAGAACCCAAAATAAGAACAATTAACTTATGATGAAGGATATGTTCTTTACAAACTCAAGTAGCACTAGCTCGGCTACAATCACTAGACAAAACTAATTAGAAGTTTGTCTTCAATCTTGAACTCCTTCTTCACTTGAATGATCACCAACTATCGCTCGTCTTTCTTCCTCAAGAGAATCAATGTATATGAAAGACCAAGAACACTTAAACAAGGAACAGGTGTTTTTGACTCTTGTGAAAACTCGATCTTAAGCAAGCAAGCAAGACTGTCAAAATTATCCTTGCGTCTATGCTCACCAATTATGATCGTATGTTTTCTGAATATATGAGGAACCAATGCAATACCCAATCAACCAAGATTCTACCCTAATTAATTATATTCCTATTAGGAAAAGATCTTTTTGATTAAGGATAACCAATTAAAGACACCAAATCCTAAATTACTTAGGATTTCAATAACACGATTTGGCACACAGAAAAATATCTTTATATAAAAAACATATTAAACCTCAAGATAATTTCCTTGATCAAACACTCTTTGACAAGTACTATGCCAAAAAGTCCTTCAGACAACACACTTCAGACGACATAAGAATTGTTTTCTGTCGTCTGAGTTTTTCAGACGACAAATTTTTTTTTTCTGTTGTCTGAATAGAGACTAAAACCATACTCGTTAAATTTGAAAAAATGGTTAGCATTCAGACAACACATTTTTGTTGCTGTAGAAGATGGTGATTTCCTATCTCAAATTTGGAGGGATTTCCAAAAGTTGATAACTACTTTTCCCTCTCAAATAGCCAAGCCCTAATTGACTATAAAATGTTGAGACATTCAGTCAACATTTCAATGTTGTCTAAGTATGGAGCTTGTTTTAAAATTTTCTGAGTTATTCTAACTTGTGCTTTTTGACCTCTATCCCTCGCAATTCAGTCATTTTCTCTCCTTCTCACTCTGCTTCTCAGCGCGACCTGGAACCCACGAAGTTGAAAAACTCAAACACGGCCTATCTCCTTCTCACTCAGCTCTCTCAGATTTAACCGATTCTCACTCTCTCCTTCATCTTCTCACTCTCTTGATTCTTCTTCTTAGTCTCTCCTTCTTCTTAGTCTCTACTTCATCTTTAGCGTCCTGATTAATTGAGCTCTCAAGCAAGCAGTAGAGCATTTTTTCGATTCGGATATTGGTAAGCAATTTAGGGTTTCAATCTTTTTTTTAGTTTAGAGTTTTGAGTGGGTTCAATCTTTGAACGATTTTAGGGTTTTATCTGAAAATTTTGGGTTTGCTTATTATCCAAAATTTTGATTTTAGGGTTTGATTTTGATTAGGTTTTTTCTTCTATTTAGGGATGGGGTGATTGAAATGGATATAGTTGTATTGGGGGTTTATCTTCTATTTTGGTGCTGCAGTTTTCCTTTGATTGAAATGGATTGAAATTGATTTCAAATCTTATATTACAATTTCAGAGCTAGTAAAACTATGCAACATAAAATGCCATATCAAATCTATGTAGCACTGAGACAGTCCAATATTCGTTGAAGCTTTGAAAGCATGAGGAGGACTCGCGGGCTAATGATGGAGATACAACTTTTACTTTATTTGCATCTCTACTTGACTATACTCTTCAAGGTATCTCAACTAGACTTGCCTTCCAGTCTCGAGATTCTTCTAAATATGACGAAGTATATTGACTTGACATCGCATTTTAGTTGTCTATATGAATAAAGTTTCTTGGTATATTTTGTTTTCAAGGTTTATGCCTTTTCCTAACCTGATACTAAGACTCGAAGAATCATGCATAAATGTTTCAGAGTCAATTATGTATGTCCTCATTTTGACAGTAATTGCACAGATGTATTAGTATTGCAAATGCACATTAGTTCACGCATAAATGTACCATTCTTTACTTTTTATTTTGTCCCAGGTAGTGTAAACTTCACGAAGGGCAAATTTGAGGTAATCCCTTTTTCTCCATTACCCATAGGTACTTGCTAATTAATTCTCTTTCTTGATGTGGGTTTATATCTGAATTTGTTTAACTTTGTTTTTACTTTGTGTTTCTATGAATGTCAATGAGCTTATAGATAAAAAAGAGTGAACAACAATTGATGTGAATTTGAAAGAAATAAAGATTGGAATTAGCTAAAAACAGTACATGAATGTTATGAATTATATGATTATCATTATAACAAAGTATTTGTTTATTTATAGGTACACTACATGACATTCTGCGAATGTTATATAAGTTGAAATCAGTTTTGTGGATGAAAAACTAAATTAAGTTCTCTCTCTCTCTCTCTCTCTCTCTCTCTCTCTCTCCACCTCCCCTTTAAAACCTTTAATTTCATCTACTTTTGGTTTTCTGTTTGTTGGTGATTTCAGGCCACAAAAAGGTTTTTGTAGCAGGTTGAAGCTTTGGAAAGATTCACAGAGGCAATATCTTTTGGTGGAATTAACTATGCTTTGCTGTCTTTTGATACAGGTTTGCAAACAATATATACTCATTGGATAGTCATCATCATTTACATTTTCAAGTCCAATTTATTGTAGTATGCCTTATGATGAATTTTTGCACAACATATATGTAGCATCCAAATGTGGAAGTGTGATACACTTTCTGCATATATGTACAACATGGAAATGTCGTTAGTTTATATGGTTGTTGTATTGAACGAATAGATGGGAAATAAAAGCTTTGCACATTGTTTGTTTGGTAAGGATATCTGATCTAGAGAAAAAAGGAATAGATGGAAAGTAAAAACTTTCTACATTCTTTGTTTGATAAGCATATCTGACTTGGGAAAAAAAAAATACAATGTTGATGAAAGCAACGCACCCACTTGCAATAGAATGGTGCAAAATGGCTTTTGAAACAATGGGGTGGTGTTAAAAACTTAGTCTTTTTTGAAAATAGAAAGCATAGGCAGTAAAAACTGTGCTTGGAAGCTAGAGATAGAGATAGAGAGAGAGAGCTGTGTGAACCAAATTTACCCACCTTAACGAACATCTACTTAAGGAGTGGCTTTGACACTAAACAAAGGTAGACTGCATTGTTTTGTGAGCTAAATAATCAAGCTTTTAAACTTAATTCAACATAAAGCACATAGCTTTAGCTAGCTATATGGTCAGTGACTTTGGGAGCAAGAATGTCACAGTGTACAATGTCTCCATCCCTCTGGTCTCTTCTACTTTGTTAACGGACATAACCAAAAATAAAGAAAGAAGGATGTTTGGGTTGTGTGCATGGTAGACACATCAAGTGTGAGAGAGCTTTAGGGGAAGAGAACGGTCAGCAACTGCATGCTTTGCTTCTTGAGTTGAACAACCTCAGAGGCCTAGCTTTTGGGATTTGCCATATACTTTACTACATAAAATCCATCATTTTGTGATTAAAGCTATATACTTAACTACATAGATATAGATTATGAACAACAAAAAATCCCACAATCTTCTGTGATTTAGATTTTGTCAGCTGATAAGTGTGTTATAAGAGTCTGCCTTTTGGCTGAAGTTGGGAAGCTGGTATTTGTCAGCTTTTGATTATCTGTGGAGGAATTTTGGTTTGTGATTTTGAATTGATTTGATTTGCAGAGGGAGCTAGAGTCGTCAGTTTTGTTCTGCTGGAGAAACAACAAATATATCAGCTATTATAGTGTTGGGATTAGATTGTGCTCAAGTACGTTTCCTTTCATAAGAGAAATTTGATTTGTTACTCAGCCAAAAGTCCATTATGCATGTGCTTATCCTTTAAGGACGATTAGAACAATCTTATCCACTTCCTTCACTACAGAGTTCTTACTGGGATTAATGCATATATACTTTGGGTATAGTAAGATACTCTAATCTAATTGATTGTTGTGTTTATCGTTTTCTAGTCGAAATTTTTATGAATTACATCATTGATTGATTGATAAGTTGAATACTGCTTGGCATATTTTCAATAGCTCAGCTAGCATTTAGAAGTGCATAAAGATTTCTTTCTTTAATACCATCTGTATTCTGTAGGTATGGTTCCAACATACGGCATCGGATTGTAGAAGATAAGTTGATAAGGCAGAAGGCTCAGCTCTTGCTAGCTTGATGAGGCTGCATCCTAGTCCCTCCTGTGTTACCTCTTTGGAAAAGGTAATCTACCTCTTATCCCTATTGTCTTATGATATATGATGTCCTTCACACACATACACACAGATACACATTGTGAGCAATGACTTCTAATGTGAGAGTTCTTCGTTTCTGTGCAGGGACCAAAGAGATCCCTAAAGAGCTCATCTTGGTAATTCATTTTCCCTGAAGATCTAAAGCATATCGATTCTTTGGCATTATTATAGGTATGTGTGTCTTGGCTGGCTGTAATTTCCTTCCATCTGTTCATGGAATTGGGATTGATAAAGCTTATGCCTTGGTTTCTAAGTATAGGGCCTTTTTTGTTTTCTTATAAACTTTTGCTTATTTAGAAGCTTTATTTTTTATTTTGTTTTGCTTTCTTGTTCTTATAGAACCGTGTTCATGTCTCATGTTTCATTTTTTGGTTGCAGGCTTTATCAGTTTTGAAATTGCAGAAGGGCAATCAAATGCCTGAAGATTACCCCAGATCTTTTAAAGAAGCAGCTGCAGAAAACAAGAGAGTACTACGCCTACAGGCATACTTGGTCTTCTTTGCAGAAATTATGTCTTGCTTTCTTTAATTATGACCTTGAAAATTCATGGTACTAGAATGCTAAATATTTTCTTTTCTTGTGGGTTTATCTTATAGGAATTTAGGATGGATTTGATGAATTAACTACTTATCTACACAAGTATCGCATAGAGTTGGATCCACATCTTGGTGCTCTTGTGGGGAGGTAGTGGTTTGGCCCCTAGTTATTTTGTTATGAGTAACTTTACCTTCTTTTTTCTTTTTTTTTTGTTTTAAATTTCTGTAGGCATAGCAATAAGACTAGTTACTGAACTACTTCTCACACCACTTGCTAAATATAAGCGCATGAGTACCCCAAGTATGTTTTGTCATGTTATATTAGTTCATTTCTGCAAGACCAGCATCTTAATTGATGAGAGAGTTAGCTAGTCAGGTTCTCAGATTTCGGTGACTTAGAGGTGTTGATGTGTTGTAGCTTTGGTGTTGATTTTGTTCGGGGTTTGATGCTGTAAAATATTCTATGGCAGATATATAAGGAAGCTGAGAAGTTTGCTTATCAAAATGGAGCAAAGGTGGCTGTTGTTTATGGTGGAGCACCGATGGGTCAGTAGGTTTGTGTCTCTGTAGGCTCACTGGCCATTTCGTTTTCGATGACCACTTCTATGATTCGGGTGATTCCATTCATGATCAGATACAACAGTACAACTAGCTAGTTATTTATTAACTTGTGTCTAGTAGAAATTCTTCCTTCATTAAGCATTTGGACTTGTCTGCAGATCTAGATTATTAGTAGATATGGGTCATTTTGGACTGATGTTCATGATTAAGTTTGTGTACATGAGACAATAGTGGATTAATGAAAATTGCAATGAACGATTTTGGATGTGGATTTTACGGTTTTATACTTTCATGAATGGACAATTTTAATTTCAAGAATGCATGCATACCAATTGTAACAGGGGACTACTAATATGTGTTATCTCAAATTGCAAGCTACAACAAAAGCACACCAAAATGTGTGGTTGGAGCTGTACAAAAACAACACAAAAACCAATTAGAAGTCTATTGTCCTTTTGGCGTTTGTACAACAGAAAATTGTAGTCTAAATGGCAAAAGAACAATAGAAGTTAGAAGAAAATGTTGGCTAAAGCGTATAACAACAACAAATAAGTGTGGTTAGACTTAATCAAAGACAATATAAAAGACCTACAATTTGTGGTCTCTTTTATATTCAGACCACAAATATTTGTCGTGTAAATAACCTCAAACGACATAAATCTGTCTCGCAAATATGCTTCACACAATAGAATTTACAAAAGACTGTGGTTGTTTTGTTTGTCATACAACACAAAACTGTTGTGTTACTGCTTTTAAAGATACAGATCACATTAGTCCCGAAATGCAAAACTCATCAGACGACACAAGATTTTTATTTGTTTCTGTCGCCTGAAATATCAGATGACAGAAGTGTTCTGTCGTCTGATACCCCCAAGACACGACACCGTACTAGACGACATATTTTGGTTCATTTAGACGACAGAACTGTTCTGTCATCTGAAGGCCTTTTTGGCATAGTGAGGGACTGACTCAAACTGACTCGCATGCTTATGCATGAGATGCATTTACCCTGAGATTCTCTGAGATCAGCATGTAGGACACTTCAATGTTTTGTATGGGAATGCCAATACACCCAGTGCAAAGCTTGTACCTACACAAACTCGTACCAAAATTACTGCATAAATAAATAAATAAATAAACATGTAATTACTTACTTCATGTATCTCGGCCTAGCAGTTCTCAATTGGGGCTTATGGTACATTGATCAGATTTACTAATTGAAGACATATTTTTACTTTTGAAGCTTTGTAAAAGACGGCACAAAGATAATATAGTGTTATATTGAAAAATTCTTAGAAAAAATAATACTAATTAACTTTCACTTTACAAACCTTAAATTCCAGAGGCCCCACCAGAAAGAATATAAAAACTTCTTTGGAAAATGTATTTGTGCCGTATTATTATTCTTAAGAGAATCGAGAAATATTCCAAAATCTAATGGTGTTATTTCATTTGCCGGAACATCTACAAGTCAAAACTGATCTATAGAATTTATGAATGTCATATCTTTTAAAGTCATATTTTCAAAACTGGTCTCTTTCTCTCTCTGAGCGAAGGTGAGCTTAGGGTTTTCAGAAGGGTTGTCTACCTCCGTCCGATGGCGCGTCTATGGACGCTGTCGTCGGACGGGATCTATTATCAAGCAATCAAAGGGTCCCTCAATCGGGGTTCTCTTGCTCCTGATCGGGGGTGTCGGTATCAAGTTGCAGGGGGGTTCGCGGTGGCGGGGTGGGTGAAGCTCAGTTCTTGCAGGACGAAGTGGTAGGGCAGATGGGATGGGGATGTCGGATCCGCGGTGGTTCTTCTCAGGCTGGTTTCACGAGGCTGGTGGATGCGAGTTGATCATCTTTGTTTCGGGGCTGGGAGTCTTTCCAAATCTGATCGGGGCATGGTGTCTGGTAGTCCAGCGTCTTGGGACAATTGTTCGTCACCCATTGTTAATTAGTCTAGGTTTCATATGCAAAATTAATTAACAATGAATGAAGTGACATAAATTCATAGACAATGTCCAATTTCCCATGTGAGATCTATAATCTTAACATATATAAATATATATATATATATATATATATATATATATCTCTCGGGAGAGGATCCTCTCCTAAGCTCCTTATTTAGTTGAGCTTCCTAAGCTTTGAAGCAAATGAAGACATGTGGATCTCTCAAATCTAATGGTCCACAATTCCTCAATTATATTTCCATTCTTTTTTCTTTCATGGCCACTTTCTTTCCTCCCTTTCTCTCTCTTATGTTCTTCTTTTCCTTTCTCTTATCTCTCATACACTACAACAAAAAGCTTCATTGATAGCATATGACTATAGCGTTTTGTTTGAAAATGCTATCAATTGTGAATTCGTAATATATCAATAGCGTTTAAAATCTACAAACGCTCTTAAAGGCATCAAAACATTATTAAATGAAACCCATACCTCGAAAATGCAAGAGGGAAAAAAAAAACCGGGAGTCTAATTTGTGAGTTTAAAGCGTGACCCAATTCCCAATATATCAAAATCAACCCTTGGCTTAGGCCCAGTTTAGGATTGCTTCGCTTTTAAAAAAAAATCAGCTTTTGTTCAAAATTTTAGGTTTTATTGTGTTTGGTAAATAAATAAAAAGCAGCTTTAATTGAAAGTTATAGGTAGTGGCAGCAGATTTTAGAAGCAGCCCAGAGGTTGCTTTTAGAAGCTGCTGTGGATCAAAACAAGCTCTGCAGTTATTTTATGTACTAACAGCACTTTTAAAAATATTATCTTCCAAACACAAAACTGTTTTAATTCACAGCTGATTATTCTCAAAACAAAGCAATAACAGTTTTTTTTTTAAGTCACAGCAATCCCAAACTTGTCCTTAGTTTGGGACTGCTGTGCTGTGAGAAGAAGCACTTCCGAACTTGCTGTGAGAAGAAGCACTTCCGAACTTGCTGTGAGAGGAAGCACTTCTGAACTTGCTGTGAGAGGAAGCAGCTGAGGTGTTTGGTAAACTGTTTTTAAAAGTTTTGTGAGAGCAAAAAGCAATTTCTAGGTGTTTGGTAAGTTTGAGGTGTTTGGTAAACTGTTTTTAAAAGTGTTGTGAGAGCAAAAAATAATTTCCAGGTGCATGGTAAGTTGAAGGCAAAAGTGCTTTAGCTGGGTATAATTACCAAAATGGTCATACATGCTATTAAAATACATAATTTTGTTTTTTGATTATGTAACCATATCAAATAAAAAAATTTATCATGTATTATCCTTGTACCTTTACTTGGACCGAATAAAAAATTTACTTTAAACCCTACAATATGCATATTATGTTTTTCTATTACACAAAATAAGTCAAGAATATTTGGATTAATTTCCCGACCATAGTTCAACGGAACCATTACACAAAATATATTAAAATCACTTGAAATTTGCAACTAAATGCTAATTAAGTGCAGGGGCGGAACTAGGATTTAAACGCTGGAGGGGTCGTGTCACGCCCCGATTTTTAGACACAAATAAAATCGATATATAACCTCATAATTATATATGCGTGATGGTTCAACCATCAATATAGAATACCTGAAAATTTTTTTCCTTTTTAAACCAAGTACAACTAATGCCCTGAACTGACTAAGTCAATACAGACTCACTCCGCAGAGTTAACTATTACACAAGTTTACGAATTAAATTGCCACAATAAAATAATAAGTAAATGCTCCTCAGAGCAACTACAACGGAAGTCTTTCAACGGTAAAGTCACAAAATTAGCTTCCTACCGTATAGCTGTAAACATGCGATCTCAGCTTCAGCCACGATTATCCTGACCTACAGGATTAACTGTACCCCTACACCATTGAATAGTGCACTGGGTTGCCACGTACATAACAAACCTAGTAAGCTTATGAAAGCTCGTATGAGTAAACTAAAAACCACAAAGCAAAAACACATTCTTAAGTCACCTCAACCTAAACAAGATAAGCACAAAACTCACGACTACAACTATCTGTTTCATAACCTTCCATAACATGTTTATGTAGTTCAACTCGTGACTAAAACAACATGCTCAGATTCTCAACCTAGCATTCAATTACACAATTTCTAGTCAAAGAAAACCTCCTCACGTAACGTTTGGAAATCTTTTGACGCACAACCGCGAGACACAAAGACCACACTCATTTCCTTCCCACTGGAAGCCTTTGTCATCAACATGACATCAAAGGTGAAAACAATGAATCACCTTTCTATCCTCACCACAGAGCACAATCGTCACCACTATGGCCTTTAAGATCAATCGAACTATCAATCAATAAAATCAAGAAGTAAACAAGACAATCACCCTTCAAAACAAGTGGAACAATTCATAATAACCCCTGCGTATAGTTTAGTTCAGGAGGTTACATTAAGACAAACAATTCAAATCATAGTAATCATCATAACCCTACACTCTAACATCTGTAGGTAGCTCCGACCATCACAGCAGTCCTCTCAATCATTATTGACTTAATAACAATTCAACTCCGCTATAGAGTTATCATCACACTGATCATCGCACAGATTTCACATGTCATCACACAGATAGCCATCATCCTACTGATCATCACACAGATTTCGCCAGTCATCACACAGATAGCAATCATCCAATTGATCATCACACAGATTTCGCCGGTCATCACACAGATATTCTCCCATGCTTTACACAACAATCATATCAAAGATCACCACACAAATGTCACCTATTCATTACACAGATATTCCTACACAAGCTTTACATGATAATCATCACAAAAATTGATCACACTAATGTCATCGATTCATTATAGAGATATTCCTACACAAGCTACCATATCTTAAATCCCAATTAAGATGGTCATACTAGACCCATGGTATCTCAACAAATGAACTTCTACAATCACAACTCAATACACAATTTCACCATTCTCTAGCAATAATGAACTCATTTCAAATATTGCTCACATCACAACGAAACCACCAATACATATATATTTCACACATATATATATATATATATATATATATATAGACACACACACACGCACGTAGTCATCCACTTAGGAATGCCACTAATACCAACTACAGTCATAGTTAACCTAATAACTCCAAGATAATATGGTAATTATACTCATAACGAATATCATGAAATTTGCTCACCTCTAAATCCTGCTGCGTCTTCACATACTAACCAAGACAAGCACAAATCGCCGCAATCCGCTCAACACAAGCCTATCAAGTACATGTTGAACCAACTCAACCTAGATCGGCCTATATCAAGCCTGCAAACCGAGGATCACTGTTCACCTCGTGTTGAACCAATTTCCACGTAAATCGCTCCAAACAACCACCAAGGATTGACAGAGGAGGTTGCTACGAGCTCCACAAGCCTGGTTTGAAGCCACGCCTTCGTCGAAGATCGGAGAACCGATCGGGTCTGACTATCTCTGTCACGCCCTGATTTTCAAGCACAATTAATTATTAGAGTAAATACATAGGGCGTGAATGGTTCAGATATCAATACAGAACACTAGGAAAAATTTTCTTTAAAGAACAACAAGTAAAGATGTCCTGAACCTCAATGTCAATACAGACCCATTCTTTAGAGTCATATATTACATTACACCAAGTTTACAAATTAAACTGAAATAACAATTTAATATGTAAACAAACCCACCAACTCACTACACAGCGGAAGACTAACAATTGCACACAACGAAAGAACTCCTAAACTCACAGCTACAACGGCAAAGGACCATAGTTTCACCACGTTCACACTAACTTGCAGGACGTACCCCTACACCATTGAATAGTGCACCGGGTTGAAACAACAAACCCAGTAAGCTTTTGCAAGCTCGTATGCGTAAACTCAAAACAATAAAGGAGAAACACATGCTTAAACCATCTCAACTTAACAAAATCGTTGTACAATTATCATAACAAAAACATCAAGTTCATATCATATCATGCTCACGTAAGTAAACTCCAAATCTAAAACCACATGCTCTAACTCTCAACTGATGCATTTAATTTTACAAAGGCTCAACTTAACAATTAAACTCCAGTAACGTTTTAAAACATTGAAAACTCCAACAACCCAAAATCATCCTCCATTTATCTCAACCGAATAATTGTCACCTCAGTGACCTTTCAAAAACATTGAATTCTCAACAACCATTTCTCAAAAATGTAAAGCATGTATAATTCAAAATCAAATAAAAAGAAATCCCTGCATGTGAATTAGTTCAAGAGATCACATCAAAAGCACATCAAGCAAATCATAGTAATCCTTGGATATAGTTTAATTCAGGAGATTACATTAAAAACAATCAATATAAGTCATAGTAATCCCTGCATATCGTTTAGTTCAGGAGATTACATTAAAAATAATCAATTCATAAAACAGTAATCCCTGCATATAATTTAGTTCAGAAGATTATAAAAGAAGACAAGCAAGTCCATAATAGAAACAAACTAAAAGTCAATACCATTCATCTATTAATAACACCAAACACCACATCAACAATCTCAAACATCAATCACTCAACAATAATCCATATCCTCTTCATAACAATTAACACATCAATTATCGCCACTTTGGTCACCACTTTGGTACTACTGTCTAGATTATCACTAATCGTACACACTGCTTTCAAAACATAAATCTACAACACAGTCACTTCCCTTTTTCAAATTCATTTACTTTCTCCAAAATCATCTCTCAACCCAATAGTGATAAAATCATGCAAAACAATGTTTTTCACTTCCCCAAACAATTCCCACTATATTTCACAATCTACTCAAACCGAAAATCATTTGTAACAAATCCTTGTTTTTACTTACCCATGAACCGTTGACGAACAAGTTCATATATTTCAAAACAAATATTAATTTTGTGACATATATGATTTTACAGCTAACAATTTATTCTACTAACTATCACTCAACTAATTTATTACCCAAAACAATGTGAGATTTACTCACCTCCAATTCCTGCTGCGTCTTCACACAAACCAAGACAAGCACAAAATCATCCATACTCCACTCATACAATTCCTTCAATCACCTAATCACATCAAGGTCACATTCAATACCACACAAAGTACATAATCATTTTAAAGTTTGAAACACGTGAACAATAAACCGAAAGATACGTCAATTGAAAATAAACCCCATCAGAGACCACTTAAGGTCTTCGGAACACTTCTACAATCAAAACATCAAAACTACTAGTCGATCGGATAGCCGGATTCACACGAATCAAAAATCGATCGAACCAGAACCGAAAAAATCCTAACATGCTCATACGATCTCCAAAAATTACAAACTATAAATCGAAACGCTTGTATCGACGAGTATATCACAATGAGGAACATAAATTATCCCTGAGGTGGCTGGAAACCGTTGGAAAACACCACCATAGTGGCGGTGCCGCCGCCGGCCAAAAGTCAGAATTTGGCCAAACTTTCTAAACAAAATGTTAATGCTCAAAGTCCGGCGGTAGCCGATCTTTCGCTTAACGCGGGTCCAATGGGCGGACCGCTGCTCTGAGGATTCGATGGCCTCCGCTAGCTGTCACACAAGAGACAGGGCGTCAGAGGGAGACCGCATTGGGCGGTCTTCACTTCTCCGATGCCTAAGTCAGTCAACGCGTATAGGCAGCATAACAATAAATGAGTAGTGAATGCGTAATTAATGAGGAGAAAGGAGAGAACCTTTTATAGGTGAGGAGAAGGTTGATCTTCTTCTTGTTTTCGATGTGGGACTGATGTGCTTTGATTCCCAGCGTCTGGAGTTTCTGATGCTATCTTGGCGCCGCGAGTTAGCGGTGATCTGGGGGCGATCCAGGGCTCGGGTGGTAGCCCGCCTGGCTGTGCCTTCACAGGTCACTCCTTTGGTGAGAGTTGGTACCTCTGGTGGTACAATGAGCGTGGCTCATTACAGATAATTATGCTTGTTCTGGCACATGTACGTACAAGTCCCCCAAGTCCCCAATAAAGGAGGGCAATCTTGGTTGGGGAGTTGATCGGCGGTGTAAAGCGTTACTTCCGCTAGACTTACAAAAGCATAATTTGCGTCAGTGCATTGTCAACCATGGATTTACTGAGCGAACGCTTTATACCCTTTCGGGTGGGCCCCTGCTAGGCCCTCCAGGGAGTCCCCCACTCCCTAGCCAAGACGGACCTCCGGATGGTCGGCAAATTGTTTGTAGTGGGGAAGCTGCACGGAGCAGAGGGTGTTGGGTAGCGAGCCCAATCTTAGTACCCAAGTAACGGGGGTCAACGTACCTGATTAGGGCCGTCAAAGACTGTTGACAAGTCCCCGTGTCCCGTAGGGACGATCAGACAGTAACGCCGCGTGGCCGTCTTTGTCAGAGTGAGGCGTAGCCTCGGGATTCGCCGTTAGTGGATACACCCCACCGGTTGTAGCAGGAAACAGTGTCGCGTAGAAGTGCTTTGGCGGTATTTTATTGAGCGGTGTTACGCTCAGCAAAGTACGGGGTTTGCAAGATGGAGAGGGAGCTTTTCCGGCAGTGTTGCGTGCAGCAGGGACTGCCTCTCTTGCAAGTTGATGAATGGAAGTTCCGCAAGAGGGGATTCGCTCAGCGGAGACTTCGACACTTGGAGGGTGATAAGTGAGAAGTTCCGCCAGCGGGGTTTCACTCAGCGCAGACTTCGACACTTGGAGGGTGATAAGTGAGAAGTTCCACTAGCGGGGTTTGGCTCAGCGGGGACTTCGACACTTGGAGGGTGATAACTGAGAAGTTCCGCTAGCGGGGTTTGGCTCAGCGGGGACTTCGACACTTGGAAGGTGACAAGTGAGAAGTTTCGCTACCGGGGTTTCGCTCAGCGGGGACTTCGACACTTGGAAGGTGACAAGTGAGAAGTTCCACTAGCGGGGTTTCGCTCAGCGGGGACTTCGACACTTGGAAGGTGACAAGTGGGAGTTCCGCTAGCGGGGTTTCGCTCAGCGGGGACTTCGACACTAGGAAGGTGACAAGTGAGAAGTTCCGCAAGCGGGGTTTCGCTCAGCGGGGACTTCGACACTTGGAAGGTGACAAGTGAGAAGTTCCGCTAGCGGGGTTTCACTCAGCGGGGACTTGGACACTTGGAAGGTGACAAGTGAGAAGTTCCGCTAGCGGGGTTTCGCTCAGCGGGGACTTCGACACTAGGAAGGTGACAAGTGAGAAGTTCCGCTAGCGGGGTCTCGCTCAGCGGGGACTTCGACCCTAGGAAGGTGACAAGTGAGAAGTTCCGCTAGCGGGGTCTCGCTCAGCGGGGACTTCGACCCTAGGAAGGTGACAAGTGAGAAGTTCCGCTAGCGGGGTCTCGCTCAGCGGGGACTTCGACCCTAGGAAGGTGACAAGTGAGAAGTTCCGCTAGCGGGGTCTCGCTCAGCGGGGACTTGGACACTTGGAAGGTGACAAGTGAGAAGTTCCGCTAGCGGGGTTTCGCTCAGCGGGGACTTCGACACTGGAAGGTGATAAGTGGGAGTTCCGCTACAGGGGTTTCGCTCAGCGGGGACTTCGACACTAGGAAGGTGACAAGTGAGAAGTTCTGCTAGCGGGGTTTCGCTCAGCGGGGACTTCGACCCTTGGAAGGTGACAAGTGGGAGTTCCGCTACCGGGGTTTGGCTCAGCGGGGACTTTGACACTTGGAAGGTGACAAGTGAGAAGTTCCGCTAGCGGGGTTTCGCTCAGCGGGGACTTCGACACTTGGAAGGTGACAAGTGGGAGTTCCGCTACCGGGGTTTGGCTTCGGCGGGGACTTCGACACTTGGAAGGTGACAATTGAGAAGTTCCGCTAGCGGGGTTTCACTCAGCGGGGACTTGGACACTTGGAAGGTGACAAGTGAGAAGTTCCGCTAGCGGGGTTTCACTCAGCGGGGACTTGGACACTTGGAAGGTGACAAGTGAGAAGTTCCGCTAGCGGGGTTTCACTCAGCGGGGACTTGGACACTTGGAAGGTGACAAGTGAGAAGTTCCGCTAGCGGGGTTTCACTCAGCGGGGACTTGGACACTTGGAAGGTGACCAGCGGGGACTTTGACACTTGGAAGGTGACAAGTGAGAAGTTCCGCTAGCGGGGTTTCGCTCAGCGGGGACTTCGACACTTAGAAGGTGACAAGTGGGAGTTCCGCTAGCGGGGTTTCGCTCAGCGGGGACTTCGACACTTGGAAGGTGACAAGTTGGAGTTCCGCCAGCAAGGTTTCGCTCAGCGGGGACTTCGACACTAGGAAGGTGACAAGTGAGAAGTTCTGCTAGCGGGGTTTCGCTCAGCGGGGACTTCGACACTTGGAAGGTGACAAGTGAGAAGTTCAGCTGGCGGGGTTTCGCTCGGCGGGGACTTCGACACTTGGAAGGTGACAATTGAGAAGTTCCGCTAGCGGGGTTTCACTCAGCGGGGACTTCGACACTTGGAAGGTGACAAGTGGGAGTTCCGCTAGCGGGGTTTCGCTAAGCGGGGACTTTGACACTAGGAAGGTGACAAGTGAGAAGTTCCGCTAGCGGGGTTTCGCTCAGCGGGGACTTCGACACTTGGAAGGTGACAAGTGAGAAGTTCAGCTGGCGGGGTTTCGCTCGGCGGGGACTTCGACACTTGGAAGGTGACAATTGAGAAGTTCCGCTAGCGGGGTTTCACTCAGCGGGGACTTCGACACTTGGAAGGTGACAAGTGGGAGTTCCGCTAGCGGGGTTTCGCTAAGCGGGGACTTTGACACTAGGAAGGTGACAAGTGAGAAGTTCCGCTAGCGGGGTTTCGCTCAGCGGGGACTTCGACACTTGGAAGGTGACAAGTGGGAGTTCCGTTAGCGGGGTTTCTCTCAGCGGGGACTTCGACACTTGGAAGGTGACAAGTGGGAGTTCCGCCAGCAAGGTTTCGTTCAGCGGGGACTTGGACACTAGGAAGATGACAAGTGAGAAGTTCCGCTAGCGGGGTTTCGCTCAGCCGGGACTTCGACACTTGGAAGGTGAGAAGTGAGAAGTTCCGCTAGCGGGGTTTCGCTCAGCGGGGACTTCGACACTAGGAAGGTGACAAGTGAGAAGTTCCGCTAGCGGGGTTTCCCTCAGCGGGGACTTTGACACTTGGAAGGTGACAAGTGGGAGTTCCGCCAGCAAGGTTTCGCTCAGCTGGGACTTCGGCACTAGGAAGGTGACAAGTGAGAAGTTCCGCTAGCGGGGTTTCGCTCAGCGGGGACTTCGACACTTGGAAGGTGACAAGTGGGAGTTCCGCCAGCGGGGTTTCGCTCAGCGGGGACTTCGACACTTGGAAGGTGAGAAGTGAGAAGTTCCGCTAGCGGGGTTTCGCTCAGCGGGGACTTAGACACTTGGAAGGTGAGAACTTCTCTTGACAAGTGAGAAGTTCCGCTAGCGGGGTTTCGCTCAGCGGTCCGCTAGCGGGGTTTTGCTCAGCGGGGACTTCGACACTTGGAATGTGACAAGGGGGAGTTCCGCCAGCGGGGTTTCACCCAGCGGATACTTCCGACGAACGGCGCTTTCTTCCCAAGTGGTGACTTCCATCAGACGCTTCGTCTGATGGTGGTCGACTAATAGGAGCATAAATGCGACGAATATAGTGTGAAATCCCTTACACTTTTCTTAGTTAATTCCTTGAAAAAGTCAGTTTTAACTTTGTTTTCTTTTTAGGTAGTTCGTGGAGTGATTTAAGAGAAATAAGAGCTGAAAAGGAGCAACGAAGCCATGGATCATGAAGTATTGATGAAAAGGACCAAGTTTGATTAACCATTTGGCTAGAAATTACAAGGGAAGTCCACGGAATTCATTGGGTAAAACAGTTGCTGCAAAGCAGAAAACTGCAGTTTCAGAATCAGCTTTCTGGGAACGGTTTTGAGGAGCAATTCTTGCACCTTTGCAGAAAGGGCCAACGATCCTTGAAGACATGATGTTATACTTCAACTACAGCTAAATAACAGGTCAGAAGCATCAACGAGGCAGTAGGAAATCAAAGTCGAAGTATGCTTCCCGATAAGGCAGAAACTGTCAGCTTTTCACGAAGCTTTTTCGGAGATCTTTTCCAGCAAAACAGTTGCTGCAAAGCAGAAAACTGCAGTTTCAGAATCAGCTTTCTGGGAACGGTTTTGAGGAGCAATTCTTGCACCTTTGCAGAAAGGGCCAACGATCCTTGAAGACATGATGTTATACTTCAACTACAGCTAAATAACAGGTCAGAAGCATCAACGAGGCAGTAGGAAATCAAAGTCGAAGTATGCTTCCCGATAAGGCAGAAACTGTCAGCTTTTCACGAAGCTTTTTGGGAGATCTTTTCCGGCATTTTTCTTGGAGTTTTTCCAGAAGTTTATTGATTATTATAGATGATATGATGATCCAGAAACTTGTCAAGACGAAGTCGTTCCTTGTCCAAGAAGGAAGCTTCAGAGTCAGAAATTGAATCCTAGTCAAAACAGGACGGTTTTGCAGAATTCTTCTTTGGACGGATTTCCAGGGCATTTTTGGAAGGTTATTGCTGCTGCAAATATGAAGGAGAGTCCTAGAATGATTCCTCAAGATTTTTGGAAGATTATTAAGGCTTGAAAATCATTTAATTATGCACCAAGCAGAGTAATCCTCAAGCAACTAGGGGAGGCTTTCACAGCAGAATTGGGAAAGGAAACTTGAGCTGTGTATTCTATATATATAGAGGCTCTGAACATGTTGAAAAGTACCATCCAGCAGCGCCATCTTCTGCTCCCAAACCCTAGCACACAAAGTCTCAAAAATTCCCAAGTCTTTAAGAAGGAAAACCGTGCACATCACCATCCATCTCCATCAAGCTTTTGCCGTGACTTATCTTGAAGGAGTGCCTGCATCTAGGGCTGCCTAAAAGTGAATTCGTGGCTCTCATACTCTCCCTTTTACTGTTTTTATCATCTTGTAATCTAATACTCATGTTTTTAATTGTTGAATTGAAGACGATGTGTGGCTAGTTACTTTTTGTTAGGGGCGAGGTTTGAAGCCCCAATTATGTAGAGCATATGTTTGTTTAAACTTAGTTTCTTGATCTTTGGTGTGGATTCGTTGTTTATCTCTGATTGATTGAAAACTTTTGCATGTGTTTGTTTTATGGTGGCCAACATAGGATTTATGCATGTAATTGGAGCTAGGTTTAGAAAATAATTCACCTAATCGTCTTGTTTTCTAATCCACAAGTATGCAAGGCTTTGAACAAAAGTTGATATTTTAAACAACTAGAAGAGCATGCTAGGTAGGCGTTCCACACTAGACTACAACTCTATAATCAATTGTTTCCATGAGATCTTAATGCTTCAAATATGTTGACACTATATGTGTTGTTGATAGGATAGCGTTCTATACCTTGATTGCATGTTTGATAGGCTTAGCTATTGTGCGTTCACGTAGACTAAGTAATTAGGGAAACATTAATAAGGGACATGATCTGCTCCGACTTGTTTCTTGGTTGATTTATGTTCACACCTTAGTAATTGAAACTAGGTTAACTTAACATTGTTCGAAAGTAATTGGTGGTGGATTTCCGAGTCTCTAACATGTTCTCCATCTTATTTTCTCAAAACCTAAAATCAAATTCGTTTTCCTTTTGTTTTCTCTTTTATTTTCTTAAAAAAAAAAAACCAAAAGCCCCAAATCTGTTTCAACTTAGGATTGCAACACACCTTTCTATCCCCTTCTGTTTCCTGCCATTTTTTCTCTCTTTTCTAGTGTTTGACATTTTTGTTTTTGTTTAGTTTTAGATTTTGTTTGTTTGATTTGTGTTTTAGTTAGTTTAAATTAGTTTGTTTTTACTTTGTGTGATTAATTTGTTACCCTCAATCCCCGGTTCGAACGATCCTTGCTTACTCTATATTGCTAATGACTACATCTTGCAGGGTTAAGTTGAGCGCTTGTTTTTAGCGTATCATCGACACGTGGCTAACCCATAGAGGGTTAGCGTGTGGAGGCGTACCTCCTCCGCCTAGCTGTCTCCCTGCCATTAATGCTAAGTAATGATGGGTTTTGTAACCGAGGTAAATTCGGAGAGTAAGTGGAATAGTGGGACACGTGTACGGCTGGTATTTGGCGTTGTTTTTCAGTGGACGGCCTAGAACTGTTTTTGACGTTGAAAAAAAAGGGGGGGGGGGAGTTAGCGAGATTTGACACTTTGCTAAAGCTTCAAACTCTACTCTTCGTCTTCAAGCTCTACTCGCCTGAGATTCGAGAAGAAAATTGCGGCGATTTCGTGGAGTTACCATACCCGAAGGGACGACGACCTCCTGCCTCGAGGATAAGCGCTCACTATCTCACCGAAGATTCCATCATTAAGGTTGGTACTCTAAACCTTATCCCTGTTTCATTGGATGTCTGGCATGGCCAGTTTCTGGGTTTTGGGGTTTTTTTTTTTTTTGATATGCTCTTCCTTGACGTGTTGTAAGGGTGTTAGAGTGAGTTTGGGGATGGGTTATGGTGCTTGACAGAGTTGGGGCTTTGAGGGATTTGCTAGATGGTCGCATCTGGGTTGAGTGTGTTTGTTCTTGTTTTGGCATTTTCTGGGTGACTGTTCTTAATGTTCTTGGGTACTAACTGATATAAAGATAAGTTAGATCTTGTGTGAGCTGACTGATTTGGGGGTTTGGGATGGCCGACATCATAGAGATTTTAAGCAGTGAGGATTCCGGATCTGAAGTGTCATTCAGCGCGGCGGATAGAAATTTTATTGACTCGTTGCGTCCGTCTGCCCATGCAGGAACCTCACTGCCAGAACCGCTAGAGGTTGAGCAGCTACAAACCATACCGTGGGACGTAGTTATGGGTCGTGGCTCGCGTCCAGAGAGTTCTAGGGCGGGGGAGGCTGCCGCTGCCCACAATATGCGTGAAGAGCGGTTAGAAAGCAATAGTGCAGCCAGTGGTTCTGCTGAAGGGGGAGATGTAGCGGGAGAGGATGCTGAGCAGGCGTGGGTGCTCTAGGACGGCACCCCCGTTGATGAGGCGGGAGGTAGGATGACTGCTGTTGCCGTTAACCAGCTGAAGCGGATGTTCTGGTTTCCCGGCGTGATGAAGCTGCTTCCGCCGACTGCGGAGGAGAAGGCCTCGATCCTGCCAGCGGGCTTTGCCGCCGTGCACGAGGCAATATTCGGCCAAGGAGTGACCTTCCCGCTAGTGCCAAACCTTCAAATTTTGGTGTGCGAGTTTGGCGTTGCTTTTGGCCAGATCTGCCCCAACATGTGGAGGTTGATGCTGGCGCTAAACTCGCTATGGCGGTTGTCGGGTTGCGAGGGACCGACTGTGGCGGAGGTGCTGCATTTCTACGAACTGGTGTATGTGAAGCGCCAAGGTTGCAGTGGGCAGGTAAACCTGAGTCGCCGCCAGGGAGCGCCAAAGATGATTGAGAACCTGAGAGATTCCATGTCCTATTGGCGGGGGACCTTCTGTGTTGCCACGACGGGGTGGGAATACCAAGCGGGGTCCAACGAGGGGGAGCCGACATTTAGGATTAAGTCGGAGTTTCACCCTATCCGAGGTTCTGTCGGTCTCCGCTGAACTTGACTGGCGGGTTTTTTTTTTTTTTTTACACAGCCTTGTATTCTGTACTGATAATTACCTTTTTTGTGCAGCGGGGTTGCGGTATAACCTGACTGGCGAAGAAAAGTACCGCGTGGCGCGTATCAGAGGTTGCTGGCGGAATCGCAACTTGCTGGATTTTCGTCTCCTTACTGGCTGGGAGTTGTTGGTCGATCAACAACTGACTCGTGCCGTTGGTAAGCACTCTCCGCCATACCGCACCTTTGATGAGATTGTCTCATGCTGACTGGTTTGTTGGTTTTTTTGTAGAAACTCCGCCGGGAAACAAAGCGAGCCTTGACTCATTTGGGAAAGCCATGGACCACGCTGAGATCGACAACTTCCTAGAAACCATGTAAGCTTTCGGGCTGGCGGCTCAGAAGAAGGTGGTGAACCCAGAAACGCTGGCGCTAAGCCCGTCTGAGGTTCCCGTGGTGCTATCCATGCCGCACCACTCCCATCTTGGAGGTGACGGGCTGCCTGTCGTTCAGGCGGCAACTGGTGCGGTAAGCGAGGCAGTGCCGCAGAAAGAGAGAGCACCGGCCACCTGGCGCGGGGTGCACAAGAAAACAGTGCGCCCAGCGGAGGACATCACCGTTTCGGGGTTGGAGCCGCCGACGAGGGGCTCGAGGCCTGCCCCCGCTGGAAGCACTTGGGTGCTTCCGCGAAGACGCCGTCAGACTGACTCCGGAGGGAAAGAGGAGGATGTCGTGGAGATCACTGAGGCCCGCCAGCAGAAGAAGGCACGACAGGCTCAGCCCTAGTTCCTGCGGACATGGCGAAAGAGGCTGCCATGAGCGACCTAGACTCATTTTCCGCTTACGCCGAGTTCCTAAATGACGGTGAGCGGGAGTTTCTGTATCATCTCTGCGAGCGGCTGGGGTTCGGCTGCTTGGAAGGGATTGTACGGTCTACCGCCGTTGACCAATCGCCCTTCAGCACGGCATTTGGGCACATCTCTGCTGAGCTGCACGAGATATTTCTGGCGGCGTCGAAGCAGCCCAGGGTTGAGCGGGAGCTCAGGGAGGAGGTGGTGGGCCTGCAGAGGGACTTGGGGGAGGCCCATGACAGGTTGGCTGATGTGGAGCGACGCCTAACAAAGGCCGACTGTGATGCAGCATATGCCCGTGGCAAGTTGGCCGTCGCCATTGAGCGGGACCTGGAACGGAACGAACAATTCTCCAAGTTGGAGCAAGATATGTCCCTGCTGCAAGATCGGGTGGCCGCCAAAGATAAAAAGGTTGAGATCCTTCAGCGGGAGTCTGCCGCTAGGCTGGCCGAGGTTAAACGGCTGGAGGGTGAAGTCTCTCGCCTGAGGGCTGAGGGGAGCCGCGCTGCGGCCGCCGCTGTGGAGTCATACAAGCAGTCGGCGGAATATAAGAAGGCGTTGACCGAAGTGGCGAAGGCCGGTGCCCTAGCCAATGTGGAAATGCTGCAGCAAAAAGGCGCCATTGACTGGGTGAAGGCGTCCATGCCGGTCGTACCGCCAGCTAAGGATGCTCCGTCGGCAAAGGGTATTGCCCCCTCTCAGGTTGATGGTGCCCGCTCGGGTAGTGGAGAAAGTGGCGCTTGTCCGGCGGATGACTCCCAGCAGACTCCTACCCAGTCGGAGGTGTCACGTGCTCGGTTTTTGGCGGGCCATACCCGGGCGGATCGTACAATAGAGACCTAAAGTCCTACTGCCCGCGGATCAGACCAGACAAGCCGCCAACAACCTGCTCCAGACGCTGAAGGTGGAGATGCTGAAGGAAGCCGAGCCAACCCCACCAACCCTTGAAAGATGGAAGTGAAATTATTTTTGTAGCCGCTGAGGCGTAAATATCTGATGTAATGAACTTTTTTTGGGTCCCAGCCCTAAGTATATGAAATTTCGGAATTCGGTTTTTTTTTTCTATGATGTCCTGTACCGCTAGAGTTTTGACAAGTTTGCTTTTGCCAATAAATGAAACATTAAAGGAATTAAGATTGGTCCAAGTGCACAATGTAGTGGACGTGGTCCGCTGACTGGCGTTGCCAGTTGCCCCTAGTGCTAGACTTGGTAACAATGGTTTGAATAATTCCTCGTTTCATTGATAGCTGCTTGAACAGCGTTTACAAAAGCGGGGTCGTACCCGTTGGGTAGCTTCCCTTAGCTAAATATTGAACAAAAAATTAGCTAAGTCAAGATGCTCTTGGGTAGCGGCATGACTATTTGTAGTAATACCGAAGATGTTCGGTATTCCAAGGGTGGGTCGTTGTGATGCCATCCTTGTCCATTAAGTAGAAGGTGCCTGGGCTAACGACTTCTACAATTTTGTATGGACCTTCCCAAGTAAGGCGGAGTTTATTTGGCGGTGGTATGACTTCATTCATTACCCAGTCCCCCAGTCGGAGGTTGCGGGCTTTGACCCTGGCGTTGTAGAAACGCAAGACCCGCTGCTTGTTTTGCAGGTTGTGCAGATGGGATTTATGTCGTTTTTCCTCTAGGAGATCCCTGTCAAGGTTGATTCCATCGCTATTGGTCTCTGGGCAGTAGCCTTCGACCCTAGCGGTTGGTTGAGTTACCTCGATAGGCAGGACGGCCTTAGTTCCGAACATCATACAAAAGGGGTTTTCACCAGTAGCGGAAGTTGGGGTCGTTCTGATGGCCCATAGAACTTCCGAGAGTTTCTCCGCCCACAAACCCTTATCGAGCTTCTTTCGTAACAGCTTCTTGATTATCTTGTTTGCCGCTTCGACCTGGCCGTTGGTTTGCGGGTGAGCGACGGATGCGAAACGCATCTTGGTACCCAGGTTGGCAGTGAAAGAGATGAGTTCCTTGTTATTGAACTGTGTGCCGTTGTCTGTTATGATTGTATGAGGGACCCCGTAGCGACAGTAGATGTTGTCCCAGAGGAAGTGAACTACTTTGGCGATAGTTATTGCCGTGAGGGGCTCCGCTTCTATACATTTGCTGTTGTAGTCGATAGCAACAATGATGTATTTGAATTGGCCCTTCGCGGTTTGGAATTTTCCCATCAAGTCCAGGCCCCACGTGGAGTGAATCCATGGACCGATGATGACCGACAGTGGTTCCGCCGGGGCATGTGGAAGATCAGCATATTGTTGCCATTTGTGACAAGATTTCGATATCTGTCGGGCGTCGTCACCGAGTGTGGGCCAGAAGCAGCCCTGTTACATTGTGCGATTGGCCAAGGATCTGGCGCCTGAGTGGTTTCCACATTCTTCGCCGTGTATCGTTGCCAGCACGACCCTTGCTTCCTCTGGGGTTAGACAGCGGAGGTTGGGGTGAGTGAATCCATGGCGGTAAAGTTTGCCGTTTTGGATGTTGTAGCGGGTTGCTCTCCGCTTGAGTTGTTGCGCGTCGACTTTGTCCTCTAGCAATGTCCCGTTGCATTTGTATTTGATAATCTCGTCCACCCAGCTAGGATTGACCTCAATTTAAAGATCTCCGCCAGGGTTTTTGTGATACTTGGCCTATCGAGACACTTTACTCTTGTGTCCGCTGGGCTTTGGTGTGGCTGGGCGGTTGCCAGTCTTGCTAGTGAATCAGCCTTGGCGTTCTTTTCCTTGAAGATTTGTGTGATGGTGTGAAATTTGAATTTTTTTAGCAGTGTCCTGACGTACCCTAAGTATGCTGCCAACTTCTGGTCCTTGGCCTGAAAGCTGTCGTTGACCTGGTTAACGACTAACTGAGAGTCGCTGAATATGTTGACACTGTCGGCCCCTGAATCGATGGCCAGGAGTAGGCCGGCAATGAGTGCTTCATACTCCGCCATATTGTTGGAAGCCTTCAAGTTGAATTTCAACGCGTACTCCTCATTCAGCCCCCCAGGACCTGTTAAGATGACTCCGGCGCTGCTGGCCTTGGCGCTAGCGGAGCCGTCCACATGCAGGTTCCAGTCTGTCTGCTGGGGAGCTGGCTTTTCAGCGGTCATCATTTCGGTTGTGGGTGGTGCGTCGGTTTTGGATTGATGCTCGGTGAGCTCAGCAATGAAGTCTGCCACCGCCTGGCCCTTCATGGCGGTTCTCGGTTTGTAATTGATGTCAAACTCGCCGAGCTCAATGGCCCACTTACTGAGGCGCCCTGAATGTTCAGGGTTCTGCATTACTTGTCTCAACGGTTGATTGGTTAGCACATGGATTGTGTGGGCTTGGAAGTACTGGCGGAGGCGTCTGGCGGCAACGATGAGTGCGAGAGCAAGTTGTTCCAAGGGAGGATACCGTGTTTCCACTCCGTTCATGCCTCTGCTAGCATAGAACACTGGGATCTCGTCCTGGTTCTCCCGCCGGACGATGGCGCAGCTTATCGCCGATTGCGATACCGCTAGGTATACGTATAGTGTTTCGCCTTGTACAGGAATGGAAAGGAGTGGAACTGCCGCCAGGTACTCCTTCAAGCCCTGGAACGCCGCCTGGCACTCTGGATTCCAATCAATGACTTTCTCGTGGGTTGTTTTAAGGACTTTGAAAACTGGGGCGCACATGTCGGTCAGTCTGGAGATGAATCAAGACAGGGCGGTTAGCTTTCCCTGGAGGCTTTGGACATGCACCTTCCATTCTGGGTCCTTCAAGTTGAGGATGGCTTGCACCTTGTCAGGGTTAGCCTCGATGCCTCGTTCACTGACAATATAACCCAGAAATTTGCTGGCGGTGACGCCAAAGAAACATTTTTCTGGGTTGAGGCGCATACCGTAGGCCAAGAGGATGGTTATTATGATTTTGAGGTTTGCTACATATCCGCTGGCTTTTATACTCTTGACCAACATGTCGTCTACGTAGACCTCGATTATCTTGCCCAGATGTTCCGCGAACATGGCGTTCATCAGTCGCTGATAAGTTGCTCCTGCGTTCTTCAGACCGAAAGACATTGTAACAATACAGGCCTTTGTCGGTGGTGAAGGTGGTGCATTCCCGGTCGTCGGGATGCATCCTGATCTGATTATAGCCGGAGAAAGCATCCATCATGCTGAGGAGCTCGTGTCCAGCGGTTGCATCAACCAGTTAATCAATGCGAGGTAGTGGGAAACTATCTTTTGGGCATGCCTTGTTAAGATTTTTGAAGTCGACACACATCTGCCACCTGCCGCTAGCCTTTTTTACCATAACCAGGTTGGAAATCCACTGGGGATAGATGACTTGGCGAATGAACCCAATGCTCTGCAGCTTGGCAACTTCTTCTCCTATAGCACGGTATTTCTCTTCGTCGAAGGCTCTGCGCTTCTGCTTGATAGGGTAGGAGGATGGTTTGATGCTCAACTTGTGTGTGATGATTTCAGGGGAGATACCTGGCATGTCGGCATATGACCAGGCAAAGACCGTAGCATTGTCACGTAGGAACAGAGTGAGTTCTGCCGCCAGCTCTGGGTCTAATTGAGCGCCTATGCGGACTGTCCGCTCAGGGTGCTCGTTAAAGATGCTGACAACCTTTAATGATGTTTCTGGGTTGACCTGCTCCTTCTTTACGTACTTCTTTTCGTCATCCCTAGGATCCTCAAAGATATCTGGTGGCGGAACCTGACTCCCTACCGCAAGGATCTCGTGGCAGCGGGATGATCGTGCTATAGTAGTTGAATAACATTCGGATGCCAACTGCTGACTTCCCCTGACACAGCCTGTGCCGTTAGGTGTGGGGAACTTCATGAGCAGCATGTATCCGACGATGATGCACTTGAGTTTGTTGAGTGCTGGCCGACCAATGATGGCGTTATACGAGCTGAAACAATCGACAATTATGAACTCCGTATGTATCTTCGCCATACATGGACTAGTACCGACAACTAGCCATATATAGTCGGAACCCAGCGGTTGCATCACGTCACCGGAGAAGCTGAGCAGTGGTTCATGATCTTGGAGTAGTTTTTTGTTTCGCTTAAGGTCATTGTAACAACCACTAAATATGACGTTGACAGCGGATCCGCTATCTACCAGGATCCTCCCGACTGACATTTTGCTGAGAATGGCGTCGATCAAGAATGGGTTGTCATGGGGCAGATGTACTCTGCGTTCCTCCTCCTCTGAGAAGGTAATGGGCTCCCAACCAGACTTTGGGAGTTTAACGGATCTTTCGTAGCGGATGTTGCAGACTTCCTTTGGGTGATTAGCTCGTGCATAACGTTTTCTTGCCCTGTGAGACATGTTGGTGATTGGAGCACCTCCGTCGATGGTGTTGATGCGGCCTAAGGGCTCAATGTCGGCTATCACAGGTGGCGGTTAGCGCACCTTGAATTGCTCCATCTTGCCATCACGGTACAAGGTCTCAATGGCCGTTTTGAGAGCATTGCAGCTGTTGGTATTGTGACCGTTGTCCTCGTGGTATTTGCACCACCTGCCGGTGTTTGTTGGTTTTCCCTCCTTTGGGTATCTTCCCGGGGGCAACGGTGAGATCTGATCCTTGCATTGATTGTATATTTCCTCATACGAGGCTGTGAGGACCGTAAATACTGCGTACCGCTAAGAGGACTCCGTCTGTTTGTTGCGGTTGTTCCCATGGGATGGGCGGTTTCCCTTGTAGTGTTGGTTCTTCTACCGCTTGTTCTGGTACTGGCCCTGTTGCCACTCCCTCTTTTCGTCAGTTGGCGGTGTGTTGGAGGTTTTGTTAGCGGTCCCCTGCTGACTTGAGGAGGGTTGTGTTGATTTTGCTAACATTGCTGGTGGCGGTGGGGTTTCTCCATATGTGATGAATTCTGCTTGGGCAGGAATGACCGCCTCACTCATGAGGTGGTCGTACACCGCATTTGGATGATTGTAGTTGAGGTGATAGAGGAATGGCCCCTTGAGGAGTCCCTGCTTAAAAGCCGCCGAAGCCATTGTTTTATCAAGATCACGGCATTGAGATGCTGCCGCTCGCCACCTTGTGACAAATGCCTTTAGTGTTTCCTCCGTACCCTGCTTGACGTTGAACAGTTGGCTTGTATTGTGGTGTCCGGCGGACAGCAGGATGAACCGAGAAAGGAAAGCATGTGACAATGCCTGGAATGAGTCAATGGATCCCGGCAGGCATTCGAAGAACCCATTCATTGCCTCATTATCCAGCGTTTCGCTGAACAGGTGGCATAGGGTGGCATCATCTAATCCTTTGTTGTTGGTGACATTCTTGAAGCTGTCCATATGGACGAAGGGGTCAGTCTTACCGCTGTAATGTGACATTTTTGGAGTCTTTGCGTACGCCAGTCTGACAGCCTATAGGATTGCAGTAGTGAATGGTCCTGGCCTGGAAGCGAAAAGTGGATTTGAAATTGGCGCCGGGGTGCTTGACTCCGCTGGGATTAACCTTTGCTCCAACTGCTGCATCCTTTCCAGTATTTGAGCTGTTGCATCGCCAGTGGGGCCTGGCCGGGCACTCCGCTGGACTGATCCCCTCCTGGGAGCGGGTGGGTTTCCCTCGGTTCTTGCCATTGGTCTCGAGAGGTGGGGCTGCAGCGATGATTCTGCCTCTTGCTCTAACATTAACTGGGGCACGGGGGGGCGGCCCCATCCCCAATAGCTCTGGTGGGTCCAGCGGGACCTGCATATGTACAACTGGTGTTGGTATCAATGCGCCGGTACTAGGTCGGCTGTGCCTGGTGCTCCGTGACTGTTCGCTCCGTGCCAGGTTGGCGGTTGCCTCCAGCGTTCTTCTTAGTTCATCAAAACGTGATACCAACGTGGCCACCTGCTTTTGGGCCTCGGCCTTTTCTTTGCGCTCTTGTTCACGTTCTCTGTTTGCCTTATGAAGGTCCGCCAGTGCCAGCTCATATAGAGAGGTGAGGTCTTGGCCTGGTGGGCGGCTGCTACTTGGGTTTGTCTCACCACCAGGGTTTACGGGGGTGCTGAATAGTGCGCGGTTGATGTTTACCGCCGGGTGGGTAGGTTGGGGGATGGCTGACTGGTCTGCTTACTCTTCAGCGTTTCCCCCGCTACCGTTAGTCATGGTGATTGTGGCGGGATGACCTTTTGTTCAAGGGTTCCCACAGACGGTGCCAATGTTAATGCTCAAAGTCCGGCGATAGCCGATCTTTCTCTTAACCCTGGTCCAGTGGGCGGACCGCTACTCTGAGGATTCGATGGCCTCCGCTAGCTGTCACATGAGAGACAGGGCGTCAGAGGGAGACCGCGTTGGGCGGTCTTCACTTCTCCGATGCCTAAGTCAGTCAACGCGTATAGGCAGCATAACAATAAATGAGTAGTGAATGCGTAATTAATGAGGAGAGAGGAGAGAACCTTTAATAGGTGAGGAGAAGGTTGATCTTCTTCTTGTTTTCGATGTGGGACTGATGTGCTTTGATTCCCAGCGACTGGAGCTTCTGATGCTATCTTGGCGCGGCGCGTGACAGCGCGTCAGCGGTGATCTGGGGGCGATCTAGGGCTCGGGTGGTAGCCCGCCTGGCTGTGCCTTCGCAGGTCACTCCTTTGGTGAGAGTCGGTACCTCTGGCGGTACAATGAGCGTGGCTCATTACAGCTAATTATGCTTGTTCTGGCACATGTAGGTACACAAAAGATCTTTATCTCAACTCCAATTACAACTTTCCCAACTACATCAAAGTTAAAATCGAAGCCATATGGCTGAAATTTACCTCGAAAGCTCTGAAACTCGATGAGCCCTAGAATCCTAATCTTCAAAATTCAACCTCCACACTTTGAATAGTTGCAAGCCACCTTGGGTGAAAGAATTATTGTCATCTGGGCTCCAAAAGCCCTCAATAATCATCGCCCAGGGTGGCCTGAATCGGAAGTTCCAATCTGGTCTCGACGCAGCGCCGCCGCCAAACTTTGTCTCCTTATTGCGTCTTCCTCCGCTCGTTTCTTGCTCAGATGCTACCACAGAATTCAAGAGGAGATTGAGGCGAAGCTATTGCAAGTTGTCTTGTGGGCAAAGGTGGCCAGACGAAGGAGAATGACGCCGGCGAAGGGAAGGAGGCGAAACCAGGGTCGGGACCAAAGAGAGAAAAAAAGTTTCCCATTTTGGAAACTTTGATTTTTCTGATTTTTTTTCGGATTTTTCCTATATATCCCAAAATGGAAACTTTTTCTGATGGCCATAACTTCTTCATACGAACTCTGATTTTTGTATTCCGCATGTCCACGAATTCGTATCAATGCGCTCTACAATATTCGTGAAGAAAATTTTCACAAAATCCTAACGTATAAAAAAGTCAACCCTTGAACCCATGAAAGCAAAAACGTTTCGAGTAACAAATCGCTCTGAAATTCTTCTACTTCACCCTCGAACCAACTAATCGCACAACAATCAACAAAACAAATCCCGAAAGATACTCGAAAATTAATAACTAATTTCTAGGGTATTACTAACTTCGCCGCTTTGCAGCGCCGCCGTGAGTGAGAATCGACGATAGACGATACCACAGGGAAGAGCGCATGGAGGAGGCGAAATGATCTGGGCTTGTCCAGTGGTCTGCCGTCGCTTGAAAACTGGGTTCGGGTCAGTTTCGGAGGTTTTGGCTTTCCGGAAATGGAAAGTTCTATTTATAGTGGTTTCCAAAAATATCTGAAACGATTTCCGCGTTCAACATGTCCACGAACTCGTATCGACAAACTCTACGACTTTCATGAAGAAAGTTTTCTGAAAAACGCAATGTATAAAAATAACATTCATGTATATTTGTATATCTGACACAAGGCTTGGGGGGACCAAATCCCGCCAGACCGTAACACAGCTCCACCCCTGATTAAGTAGATGCATTAATTAGACTTTGTGTAATTGTATTTCTTAACACCTCAATTTCTTGTCTTCCCAAACCATCTCCTTCATGTTCATTATCCTCCCCGAACAATGTCTACATTGGACAAAGAGTTTGCTAGGTAAATTGTCTCCCTGATTGCCAAGGCCCTAGCTGCCATTGGCGAAGGGGCTAACAATTTAACTGCTCTTCCAGCAATTAAGCAAGCAAGGAAGCAATCAGAAGTTTCTCCTCCTTACTATGAAAGCAAAGAACAAGCAATTCACAGCAAAATAAGTGAAAAGGAGAAATCTGTGGTATACATAATGCAAGTATAGACTTGGAAGCTAAAGAAAACTTGTTATAAGGAAAAATGTGGTGAAATTCATATGATAATGAACTCATACACAAAATTCGGCAATGCTGCCTTATAAATGACTCCCTTCTCCACCATATTCTGAGTACTACAAGCTAAAACAGTTCCTCATCCTACATTGAATCGCCAAAGTAAAAGGCACATAGAGAACAATATCAATGCCTAAACACTCTAAGCAAAATAACAAATAACATTTAGAGTACATGAAGCACTTGACCATAACACACTCACAATGTCCTCTACAAAACTAATGCTTTGGAGCCTCTAACTTACTCAAGTACTTCTTCAAAACATCCATATCGACCCAAAATCAATCCTCACTTGAACTGATGGGTTAGCTAAACCGGCAGGCCAAATTCAGAATCTCCTTAGAGTGATAATCAACCTTCGCATGCATAAACTTCAACCCATACGCCATGCTCACAACCACAGTCCTCTCAGTAGGGGCTATAACCTCCTTATTCCATAGCTCAATCAACGCTACACCAACTAGAATATCATCTTAAGATTCTGGCCATTGTAACAAAAGCATTCACAGATGCAACACATAACATGGAAAGCTAGCAGTAGCAATATATATACACATAGTAAAACACTAAACTAGTAGGAGGTCAATGTCTTGCTCTTTCAGTTCTTCTCAATGGTGCTGGAGAGTATAGATCAATATCTCCATCAATACCTTCATCTATCTTTTTTACCTTGGTAGGGTTGCTAGATATCACAGTCCAAGTCACAGAGATTCTCAATTATTGGATCATAGTTGAATATAAGACTGTTGGAAACAATTGAAAACAATTGTTAACAAACAGCTCCGTTACAAACAGTATACAAACCCCAACAACGATTATAGATAATGTTGTGTAGATTATCGATACAGCATGCTGCTACATTCAGTGATTGCAGTTGTCAAAGTAAAACAAGTAAAGAGCACGTACCTACACACACCCACATCAAAATAGAAGCAACTATAATAATAAAGAAGGTACCATACTGATTCTTCTTTCATTGTTCCTGTTATAAGTGGCGGGTGCAAGTCGAACATCAAGAATATCATATACAATTGGTTCGACTTAAAGTAGATACAAATTTGGCCATCTTCAACCTCCTAGCTTCAATTCAAATGTGTCACTTGCTGGTAATTCCAATACCAACTAGAAAGGAACTAATTAAGAATCTGAACTGCTCCATTGCAAAATCTGAAGCCATGACAGCTTGTCGAGCCTCTTGTCCACTGATCCCAACTCCTACATCAACGATTTGGATCATCAAAACATCATTAGCACCTAATAATATTATGAAAAATAGCTTCTAATGTAAGAGAAATCACACCAATAAAGATAACCATTAAAGGGAGAATACCCAACCAAAAAAAAATACTATGTAAAAGAGCATAGAATCAATATAGGATAAGCCAGAGAACAAAGCATTCAAGAACTTGTGCTGTAATTTTGCAAAAATTCAGACCAAAAGCCAAATTCCAAAATAAAAAAAAGGTCAAATAAGAATTGCAAATACATATAATTGAATAAGAATGACCATCTGGCTCATCTTGTCTACAAGTGTGTGAAACCTGGAATGGAGGATGAGAGGCGTACAGCCGGCATGGTGATCTGTCGATACTTGCAAGTAAGATCGAATGTCTAAGATCAGACAAAGCTATAAATCATTATGATCCAAATCCCCCAAAAAGCTTCACTCATTGCTAAGGGGAGAGAAGAATCAGTGAGACAATCACAGAGAGAAGGAGAAGATGTTGGCGAAGGAAGAGTGCGACAGAACAAAGGACCTGTCAATGTAAAACTCATAAAAGCACGAGGACAATCTGGGCAGTTCATTATGTTTCATTAAGTCTTCCGCGTTCTAAACTTGATTCCCGTAGAAGCAGAAATAAAAAGCTGCTATTTGTAGCTTCCATATTTCCGCGGTCTAGAGAATCGCTTCTGGCCAAAAGCTGACTTTAGATAGTTTACCAAACACCTGAAATAATTTCAGAAGTGTTTTTAGGATCAAAAGCAGTTTTAAAAGTATTCCCAAATCGGGCCCTTATCTCAGACTAGCCAGCCAAAGAAAGAAGAATTCTCTCTCTCTTTCTCATCTCGACAGAAGATCCCAGGGACTTTCTTCATCTCTTCCACTGGTAAGCTCTTCCCACTAGGCCAAAAAAGCTAACAGACAACGGACCAAAATCGTTGTGTGATTTGGACGATCTCCGTTGTGTATCGGAGCGTTGTGTGATGAAAAATGACACAACGGTGCTGCACCGTTGTATGACATAAAAACAGACAACATATTTTTGTTATAAGTATTGTGCCTTCTCTCGACAGATGCTAGGCAGAGCTGCTGCGCAGCCATGCTATGCGTGGCAAGTGCATTCTTCAGACAACAAAACTTGTTTTTAATCTGTTGTTGGTTAAGCTCGTCAGACAACATGCCTTTGAATTTTACTGTTGTGTGATTGCTCCTCCCACTTCAGTTTTTAGACTATGACTGTTGTATGATTTAATTTCACACAACTAAATTTTAGTATGTTATAAGAACTCTGTTGTGTGAATTGTTGCTTGATTATTATGTAATAATCCAAATTTTGCATAATTAATACTCCATTATCTAAATAATAGTATCGATCTACATTAGAAAGAAATCTGAATGCAATTCATCAATTCAAGTACTCCAATCCATACATTAAAGCATCAAATGTACCATAAACATAGTATTTCTCAATCATTCATACATTAAAACACAAGAACAACATTGAGAACAATATCACTAAAGGCTGAACAGCTACTCTTCCTTGAACCTCTTCTTCACTTCATCTAAGCTTTCAATATCCTTGTAAGCACAGACAAATTGAAAACAGGTAGAGCATCCTGCATGATCACACAAATAACAAATTGAACAGTAAGTACACCAAAGCAAAAGACTTGGTCACCTTAATCGGAGATAATTCATATATGATCAGCATTTTGGCTAACTAAACTATGACTGTACCAGATACTAGTATATAAACTAAACATATACTTCTTGACTGAAAAAAAGATACTCGTATATAAACTAAACAGAGAACAAAAAAGAAAATAACAGAACTACCTGTGAAATCACCCTTTTCTCAAACTCTTGGGAGTGATCACCACATCATCTATTCTGAACATATCACATATGGCAAGACCAAAAATTAGAATAAGTGGAGTCTGGAAAAAAAAAAAAACCTTCAGACTCCCATAGACAATGTGCATAATTTACAAATAACTGAAAAACATAAACCTCTCTTATAGCCCTGGTATGACTCTGAGTCATAATGTAAGGCCACTTCCAAATCTCATATAAATGACTTTATATCTCTCTGTTTTCAAATACCCAGCAAATCAATAATATCAACTACAATAGTATTCCAATCAATCTTTGGAAACATTTGCGCTCCCCATAAACAAAAAGTTCTTTCAATTTCCTGCACACCATAAACATCTCTAGAGCAGAATTGAACGACCTTAAAGTGCAATGAATCATTAACTAATGATTAAAAGCTATATCTAGTTTCCAAAATCATCAAGTAACTGTAGTAAGATGATAATGAACCAAAAGAAAAATGGATTTTTGTGAGAACTTCAGTCAGCATCTTGACAACCAAAAGCCAAATCAACCAATACCAAATCTAATATACCTCAAACACACTACCCAAAAGCCAAATCAACCAATAGCAGAATGATAAACAAACACTTAGGTAATTTATTTTCATACATCAGTGAGGCATATAACATAGTTTAAGCAAATATTCTCCTGAAATGGAAAAGAAAAGATCTCACTATTTAGTCTTGATTACAAAGCTAGAAGTGAGAGTAAGGAAGAGAAGGTCCTCACCCAATTTCTCACAGCAGGAACACATATATCATGACATATATGAATTGACAGCCATCTGAAGTAATAGGTTTCCTATTGCCTGCATATTGTCCATGATTTCATGAAATTAATTCAGGAACCCAAAAGCAATTTATAGGTTGTCTAAAATAAACGCACAGCAACACAGAATCAAATTAATTCAAGAATGCAAAGAGTAATTTATACAACAAAACCATATATAGATAACCCAGAGAGCAGCCACATAGTATCTTCATGAGCAGCCACTGCAAGCTTAAAATTTTTCAACATTTTCAACCAATTCGATGCAAAAGACTAAAACCAAATTCAAGATTTCACCTCTAGTTTGTTTTTCTTCCCAATCACTCAAGCATATGGAGGGAAAGAATAAAAAAAAAACTAAAAATTAGATCCAATCTAACATGAAAATTCATAAACACACAATAATGAAGCACTGCCAAGTTTCTGAATTACCCAGACCCAGTAAACCATGAATCACAGAGAAAAAGGATAAAGCAAAAACAACCGGTCAATAATATTTGTTTGCAGAATAGAGATACACTCATTGAATAAAAGCTTACTTAATCAACAAAAAGCTTATGTTCTATGAAGCAACCACGCCAAAAAAAAATAGCATAAACCAAAGAGTTACTTGGAGTGACTTCATTTAGCGCAGGGAGAGATAGAAACCGAGGAGGACTAAACTTGCAGACTTTGAAATCAAGTTTCAAAGGAAAAGTTGCAGACTTTGAAATCAAGTTTCATGTACAAAGAATTGAATTGATCTTTAATTAACAAAACAAGGAGAGAACAAAGGTATTTATTTAGATAAATTGCAGAATTTCAAAAATCAATCAGTATCAAGATAACGATACTTAACTTGTTCCAATCAATCCCAGAAATCAAGATATTGCTATATACCTTTTCGAAACGAAGGCAAACTGATTTGTCGTCTTCTCTTTTGTATCTCAACGCTCGATGTTTTATAGAGACTGCAAATAAGAGAAAAACAATTTCAGATCAATTGTTTTCAAAAACATGTTAATATAGCTAGAATGAAACAAAATCATTTTGGGTAAATGAGTAAAAGATGAATAAATATGACATTAATGTTGATCTCACAGAGTGGAAGAGTTACCGAGCTAGTGATTTTGATCACCTGACTTTCGGGTTAGATAACACTAATTCTTGATGGTAATGGAGGCTTCCCAAACATTAGACATCATCCGTTTTGCTTATATATCAGAACTGATGGCAAATTGTAAATCCCCAAAACTTGAGTGCAAGAGTGTAATTGTAAAGGTCATTCCTTTAAACAATGTTTCTATGCCCTGTAAACTGCAAAATGGTTCTAGGTTCATCTTCTTCTAGCTCAAGTGATTTCTCTGACACTGATTCCTTCAACGTTCATGTGCATGTTTCAAGTAAGAATAAGCAAAGCATTCAGTTCCCTTATGAAAATCAGAATAGTAAGAATAAGCAAAGCATTAAATTTGTTTGTTTCAAGTAAAGTTTACAATTGAAAAACTTTGGTTTAACTTGCAGAAAACAGAACAAACATCAACTTTGTTTTAACCACAGGTATATAAATACCTATTGGGGTAAAGACACTAATATGAAGAACTTTGTATGAATGAAATATGAACATGAACAGACAACAAGAATGGGATAAGAAATAGACTCAAGTGCAGCCATACAAAGCTTTATTTGAAATCACAAAGCACTACTATGAAATAAGGTAGACATATAGATAAGATTTTCAATAAGACACTTTAGATGATATAACAAAATCAAAGAGTCATTACTGCAATTAAACTTGATAAGAAGCGATTTAACAAGGAAAAGGACATAGTCTACGGTGCACACTTCAAAGAGTTCCAACAAGGATACTCAAAGGCTAGTTTTGTATCAAAACTAAAACACACACTACAAGGATACTTGTTACCCTGAATAAGTTGCTAACCACACAATCATATCATGACCATCAGAAGGAAATAAAGTCCCAAAGGAGCATCATATCACTGGAAACTCAATAAAATTTCAGTTTGACAATTGCTAACTATGCTTGTCAAATTGCACTTAAGAAAAATCGCATAGGAAAACATTCCAACCCAATCACACCAATTACATACCAAATTAGAATCAAAGCTATAGAGAAAAGTTTGCTTTCCCTACCTCAAGCCTTAGATTTCAGTAGCTAATAAAGCCAATCATCTGCTATATACGGAAAACCAAATCCAAATGCTAACACCCACTTTACATTTCAGCAAAACCAGCCACCAAAACCAAATTTAAGATAAATCATATCCAAACTCTCGGAAATGTTGAAACAGAATGAATGGGTTTAAGAAGATGGAAAATTTGAACTTACTAGAGATAGCTACAAGTAATCAAGAGATTTAAATCTCCGAATCCTGCCACAACCTGCATCCAACCCCAAAATTCAAAACCAAGTTTTTCCAATTTAGGGTTAATCAAAATCTGAAAATTGAAAGACCAAATAGAACCAACCATCTAGTGACCTAGATTGAGGCGAAGGTGCAAACATTGAGACCAATAGAGTCAAAATCTGGGATTGGAAAACCTTGCAGGAGACAAGTGGAGCCTTGCTTTGCATTCTCTCTGAGCTTGAAAGTATCAATCTGAAATGGTGGAGTATTAGATGAAGTCATAAACAGATCTAGGGTTTTGTTTGATGGGGAAGAGCTTACCTATGGAAGTCTCTGGGATTTAGGGTCTTGGTTGGATGAAGAAAGTCGCTGGGATCTTTTGCCGAGAGAGAAAGAGAAGAACCAACAGATTGAAAAACCTTCTCTTTCAATACGCAGAACCCTTGAAATCCTCCTTCACAAATGGAAACCTAATCTCAAGTCAAGAAAGTAGAGAGAGGAGAATCTCACGCATCTTGGAAATTCAAAAATTGAAGATTGAAGAAAAGAGGGGTTAGGGTTTGTGACTCAGAGAATCACAGAGAGAGGAATGAAGTGAGAGAGAGGGGAAGTGTGGAAGTTTTTTAGTCTGAAAACAGTGTTGAAACAGCCGAAGTGGAAGTGAGAGATGGAATAAAAGCCTGATTAATTTGTCTGGTCCAAGGCCTATATTTTTTTTTTCTTGACTCAAACAACACATAAATTAAGTTATGTTGTCTGATTATCTACACATCAAATTTGAGCTAAAGAAGCAATGAGGGAAGCTTCCCGCCTATGTGCAATTAAAGTACCAATTTTGGCTCTAGGAATATATATTTCTCATTCAGACAACACAAAATAAGTAACTACGTTGTAAGAGTACATATACGTAACCTACATTTCATCAAAATTTGTTCGTTTTTGGAGGAATGAATGACATTTTGGATGCATCGAAATCTTGGCAATATATATCTTCCTCACTTGGACAACACAAAGAAAAAAAAATTGTTGTATGACTATTTACAAGCTAACTCATACAACAAATATAAATATACTGTTGTGCTATGTAGTACAGAAGCAGTGCATGTTGGGTAGAATTTGGAGCCAAATTTGAGTGAAGGTAGGAGGGAAATGTGGCGCCCATTTTTTTTTTCATTCACACAACGAAACTTTCTTCTAAGTGTTGTGCAATAAGACTCTAGCTAAAATTTTTTGAATTGTAACAGCCTTATACAATGCATGTTTCTTATACCTGTTGTATGATTCAGTTTCCACAATCACACAACGAAAAAAAAAAATTCGTTGTGTAAAAAGTGTTGTATGTCGAGGTTATTGGCCTAGTGTCCTTATCCTTTTCTCTCTCTATCCCTCTCTTTCTTTATCTCCCGTCCTATATGGTAAGGTGATTTTAATTGTAAGGTTTGGTGGATAAATCAAAAGAGTTTTTATCACAATTAGGGTCAAACTTTCTTGCACCGGAAAAAATGATACCTGAATTGATGCATATACTCTCACAAGCGTACGAATCGTGTCAAGATAGGGAAATATTAAGCCCAAAATTATCATACCACAGAGATTAGTGGCTAACCCACAATCCTTGGGTAGTCGGAACTAAAGTCACTAAGCAAATAAAGGAAAAATAAAACAAATAAAAAGGCTAATCTAAGGCACCAAGACTTAGTAATGCTCGGCCTTGATTTTCACCAAAGCCTAATCAAAACTAAGAGCCTAGTGCTGGATATGCACAAATGAGTGGAAAAGTTCAATATTTGGGAGATGATTTTAGATTAACAAAATGTAATGAAATGAAAAGCAATAAATAAAAATGCAAAGAAATTAATAAAACTGTAAACCAAATAAATTGGAATGTCGGGTGCTTGGGAGGTTCCTTCACCAAAATCTTATGTGTCGGAAGCTAATCTAATATAAATGCAAATCTCCTACTTTGGCGGTAGTTGTATCCAAGGCAGTTCAAGGCTCAAGGACCGAAATTATCTATCATGGTATTCCTACTCCGGTTCAAGGGTCGTAGGAACTCACTTGACATAAATTAGACCAGGTTCAAAGGTCCCTAATTCACATCAAGAGCCCAAGAGATGAGGAATTAGACTACTAAGCGACCCGCCCGCGCAATCACACAACGGGTGTAAATCACCATGCTTATAACCCCTCGAATACGAAATTGAAGGTTTTTAGCTTAGGAATTAGAGGGGGTCGAGCCTCTAACTCCATCCTAGATATGCTCAAAATACACACCCTAGAGTTGACTAAGCTCCTAGACATGCATTTTAACCCAACAAAAATAGATATAAGCATTCATCATATGAAAATTGCATCATTACATTAAATTAAACATCTTTTACACAAAATTTGGGTTAGGGACACAACCCTAACCTCCAACAAGGAAATTACTCACAACCCATAATCATAAACATCAAGATTACAAAATTCAAAGAGAAAAGAGTATAGAAGTGTAGAAGACACTACTACAAAAAGTGCATCACACAACACCTATCAGACAAGAGAATAAAATTTTACCGTTGTCTGATAACGTGAACTTCATTGTACAACGGTATTAATGAAGTTTTGTTGTGGGAATGCTACCAAATTGAGAACTTTTTCTTTAGAGTACTATCACACAACAGAATTATGCATGTTCTGTTGTATGAATGACACAAAATTTAGAGGCAGATATCCTGCCATCATTGAACTCAAAATTCCCTCTGAAGACAAGTTCACCCATTCTATCACACAATAGAATTATGCATGTTCTGTTATATGAATGACACAAAATTTAGAGGCAGATATCCTGCCATCACTTAACTCAAAATTCCCTCTGAAGACAAGTTCACCTATTCTATCACACAACAGAATTATGCATGTTCTGTTGTGGAAATGTGTTGCATGGTACAACAATCTAGTTGTTTCCGTTGTATGACAATTTGACAATTTCTACTAGGTGTATCTAGGGCAAGATAAAAAAAAATATTGTACAACAGGTATTGTAATTCTGTTGTCTGACAATTAATGAAGTTTTGTTGTGGGCAAGATAAAAAAATATTGTACATAGGCGGCAGCAATATTTTCATTTTGGCTCAAATTGATTTGAAATCCTCCCACCAAACCTAGGCAGGCGGTAAATTTCCCTCCTTCTTTTGGCACATATCGTTTTATGTATACTCTCCTACAATAGTTTTTTAACCATCTGTTGTGGGATGAACCAAAATTATGGCCACCAAACACATATGTTCGAAAGAGAGAGAGAGAGAGAGAGAGAGAGAGAGAGAGAGAGAACAAAAGAAGAAGAGAGCTACAACCACTCAACCACTTCTTTCCCCTCTCTCCCTACTCCTCGTCTCTCTGTCAAAACGCTGAGCCTAAGCCTCTCTCTTAGTCCAGCTCTTCGCTTCTACTATTTCTTCCCCGTTATACCGACCCAAATCCTCTATTCCGATTTACGCTTCTCCTTGAAACCCTAATTCACCCGTTGTTCTTAGTCTTCAGCGAGAAATTAGGGTTCGAATTGGGGCTCGCTCTTCACTTCTCCAAATCCGCCTCCAACTCCATCTACCTAATCGATAATTGAAGCTCCGCTTTGCATTACCCAAATCAATTCAAGGCTTCTCGATCCAGTAAGGTCCCTATCTCTAACGAATTCTATCATCTTCTAGATCTGATTTCGCCTTTGGCATCCGCCATTGCTTTTCCATGAATGACTCTGAACCCGAAATGGCTTCTCCTCTCCACAGCTGACCCGCCAATTCGCCAAACGACCCAACTCAGTTGCTTCCACAATGAGAACCAACCCGCTCTCTCCAAGATTAGGCGTTTTCAGTTGGGCACTATCCTGGAAGGTTTATATGCCATCAACTTGGACGAGCAGCTGATGGGTTCGTCAACACCATGGGTTACTGAACCAAGGAGGTCATTGGTTGCAATTGGTTAGCTTCTTTATTGGGTTTTTAATTTTACAGTTTGAATTGGGAATTTTTTTACCATGGTGATGAATTTTGGTTTTTCTTCACAAGATCGATCGTAGCTTGCTACAATTCCCGTCAGTCAACTTCATGGCCTAAAATATGCAACTTCTGATATTCATTTCACCTTGACTTCTTCATGAAACTTGTTTGAAATATTGTCATCTTTTCTGTACTCGAAAATCATGAAAATCCAACGGTTGGGTCATTTACAACAAGGTAACACTACCGACTGCTCATAAACAATTCCTATTTTGAGATATAGCTGTGAACCTAATTTAATTACAATTTTCATGTCTAATTCCTTTCAAATTCATATTCTCCTCACAGTGGGTTGTGTTTCCACAATGAAAGTGAGTTCAATCTCCTCTATCTTGAGCCAAAATCCAACAATGTGATTGACTATTGGTGAGTTATGACTATCTTGATAAAATTTCATCTTTTATTGTTCAATCTTCATATGCTGTGTCTGATTCATTAAATTTGTGGACTTATGATTTGTATGATTTGTACCGGAGACTTTGAATCGTATTCTCTTTTCATATTTGATGTTAAGTTTTTGTCAAAGTTCTTTGTATTAGCTTCTGACACTACAAACTACTATAGTCAAATGATCCTTGGGTCACTCACAGTCAAACGGTTCTTAGCTCAACCTTTTTCCTTCTTGTAACTCCTTTTCTCATTGGCGTTGTTGTATGCGATTCAAATTAGGTTATGTTTGTTTTGGTTAGTTGGATCAAGGTTTTAGAATTAGAGGCCAAAAATATTGAGTGCCATTTGTAAAATTTTCCCTATATATATGGGTACTCTGTGAGAGAAACAGACAGAATGGGTGGCTATTTCGTGTGGAGGAGGAAAAGGTGAATGGGATAATGGGACACGTGGTTGGATAGGAGGGTATGATTGAAAGCTTTGGTTAATTGAAAGGAGTACACGTGATAGATTGTTCTGATGGTAAGTGAATAGAATGAAAAATTGCCACATGTCAAGCTCATAATTGGTCAGACCAATTAATGGTTATAAACGTGCATGCATGTATAATTAAGTGGCTAATTAACCAAATGCTCAATTGATTAATCAATCCATTCTTATTGGTTAATTAAGTCATTCTAATTTCGTCATTTTGTCGAAAATCAAGAATTGCTCTCATTTAGCGCCATTTTCTTTCGAAATCTACAACTCCGCGTATTTCCTACAAAATAGATAAAAAAATGGATTAATTACACTATAATTGACTTGGAGATCCACTTACTTCTAGTGTTTTAGATACAATTACATGCATAGAAATGTGTGTAATCAATACCCAACTTTCAAAAGTGATCAAAATGATACCTAAATTTTTAAAAACAAATCGACTTGATACCCAACTTTCATAAGTGATCAAAATGATACCTAAAGTTTTAAAAACAAATCAACTTGATACGTCGGTTTATTTTTTCTAGCTTCTTTGTTAAATCAAATGCAAAATGAAGCCCAAAATTTGAATTGATTTGTGGTCAGAGGGCCATCAACCATCTATAACTCAATCTTCTTCTTCTATAGAATTAAAAAAAAAATCTTCTATTCAATTTCAATTTCTAACATCAATCGTAGAAACAAAAAACATTTAGATGTTTCCCAACTTTTAAGGAAACAAAGAAAAATGGGAAGAGAGAGAGAGAGAGAGAGGTAGAGAGAGAAGAAGAAGAGAATTAACAAAGTAAAATAAAAAATAATTGAAAAACAGTTTTTTTGTAAAATATTATTATAACCCCACAAAACACCGCACCGCATGTGATTAATTTAAAGGGAAAACAACATCAATGTTCACTGAGTTATGACTTATTCAACACTTAACTCATTGTATTTTCAACAATATCACTTCACTCACTCAGTTTTACATCCGTCTTTCACTTAACTCACTGTTGTTAATTCTGCCGTTAAAAGCTATTAAAATTGAGGGTATATTTGTCTAAACACTAAAAAAATGCATTTCTAATTTATTTTTTTTAAATACAATTTTTTTTTCAAATTATATTTAAGTTAAAAAAAATCATTTTTTATTAGAAATCTCAGAAATTTAAAAAATTTAAAAAAGTCTAATAAATGTAAATTGAGGGTATATTTGTCTAAACACTAAAAAAATGCATTTCTAACTTTAAAAAAAAAAAGACAATTTTTTTTTCAAATTATATTTAAGTTAAAAAAATCATTTTTTATTAGAAATTTAAAAAAATTTGAAAAAAAGTCTAATAAATGTAGCTTTTTAAGTTAAAAATGATTTTTAAGTGTTTTGACAAATATACCCTCAATTTTGACAGCTTCTATTGGTAGAATTAACTGCAGTGAGTTAAGTGAAAGACAGATGTAAAACTGAGTGAGTTAAGTGATATTGTTGAAAATAGAATGAGTTAAGTGTCGAATAAGTCATAACTCAGTGACCATTGGTGATATTTCCCCTTAATTTTAACAAAAAGTTAGAAAAAATAAACCAAGGTATCATTTTGATCACTTATAAAAGTGGGATATCAAGTTGATTTGTTTTTAAAAATTTAGATATCATTTTGATCACTTTTGAAAGTTGGGTATAATTTTGTCTGGTGCAAGAGGGTTTTGACCCTAGTGGTGATAAAAACTCAAATCAAAATGTCCAAAATACAATTGAATCTTGTTATCTTAAACCTCATATCTAGGGCTTTTTCTATAACCTCATGTCCCCTTTTGGTGACAAAAGGTCTGGTGCAACCATCACCATGGGCGTCGTTCTCAAAGCCTATGATTTTCGCGTTACCTGCAGACTACATCAAAATCGGTTATCTCTCTCTCTACCCCTTTTCTTCTTTCTTTTTCAATCTCTGATAACTCAGAAAATAAAAGAGTGTATTTTTTTCTTCAATAAAAGTTTATTCAATTTCATTCAAATTGATAAAATCAAAGAGTAACTCTCAAATATACTTGGGTATCTAATTTTCATTGTAATGGGTTCCAAGATTACTGCATTAAGTTAATTACTTTGCTTTATTTGACAAAAATATGCAAATCCATATTTAAATATAGATGCTGATCATGTCTTCCTCTGAACATGGAGTTGTTTTTGTTCTTGATAATGGTTAGGTAGTCGGAACTAAAGTCACTAATAAAAAAAAAAGGAAATAAAACAAATAAAAAGGCTAATCTAAGGCATCAAGCCTTAGCAATGCTCGGCTTTGGTTTTCACCAAAACCTAATCAAAACTAAGAGCCTAGTGGTGGATATGCACAAATGAGTGGAAGAGTTCAATGTTTGGGAGTTGATTTTAACTTAACAAAAAAGTAATATGAAATTTAAAGTAATAAAAATAAAAGGGAAAACATCACTAATGGTCATTGAGTTATGACTTATTCGACACTTAACTCACTGTATTTTCAACAATATCACTTAACTCACTCAGTTTTACATCCGTCTTTCACTTAACTCACTGTCGTTAATTCTGCCGTTAAAAGCTATTAAAATTGAGGGTATATTTGTCTAAACCCTAAAAAAATGCATTTCTAACTTTTTTTTTTTTTAAGACAACTTTTTTTTTTTGGGAAATGATCATTTACCCAATTTCAGCTTAAAAATTGCCCACTTGCTCCACCAACTATTTTTTAACCCCATTTACCCAAAACACTCTAAGGGATTATTTTCCTAATACCCAATTAATTCTTTTTTCATTCTTTTTATTTATTTTTGAGACTTTTTTGCCCTCTCATTCTTTCTCACTTAGAGAGAGAAGTCATCCTCCACATTGCTGTGCTCCGGTGACCAGTAGCAAGCCGCGGTCTCCTGCGACCGGTGACCGGACTCCAGTGACCTGTGACCTGACTCCGGCGACCGGACTGGTGACCGGATTCCGGCGTCTGAGTTTATTACCCCCCAATAATCACATTATTGCCCCCCCAGTAACAAGTTCATTGGGGATCAATAATTAGTGAAAAATGAATATGTTTTTAATTTTGAATGTTTTAGCAGGTTTATCAAAATAAATAATCTTATTATTGCCCCCCAATAATCTTATTATTTCCCTAATAAACATTTTATTGCCCCCCAGTAATATTATTATTGCCTCCCAATAATCATATTATTGCCCTCAAGTGAAATGTATAAACTCCCAAAACCAAAATGAAGCAGACACAATTGATCAATTTATATGTTCAATTGTATAAGTTCACTTTTTTTTTCTTCCCCATTCTCGGAACTCAAAGTATACCAAAAAAAAAAAATTTGCTCTGGGCACCCAGAAATTGCTCTAGGCACCAGATCGGATTGACCGGGATGAAGTCACCTGCGATTGCTCTGGCCCAAAACCACAGAGCCGCTTCACCAGACTAAGACACCAGTGCCGAGATCCATGATCATCATGAACCTCGACAACCCTCTTAACGTCGCCGTCTGCGCGGAGCACGCCTACCCTGCCACCGTCACCAGATTCTCCCCCAACGGCGAGTGGATCGCGTCCGCCGACTTCTCTAGCACCGTCAGGATCTAGGGGACCCACAACGATTTCGTCCTCAAGAACGAGTTCAAGGTCGTCTCGGGTCGGATCGACGACCTCCAGTGGTCCGGCGACGGAATGAGGATCGTCGCTTGCGGAGAAGGCAAAGGGAGACCTTGCGGCTGCGCGGTGATGGAGGCGGTGGATGCTTTCCAGTGAAACAGAGATCTGAGGCACAGAGAGAGAGACAGAGAGAGATCGGAGATTGGGATGAGAGAGAAATAGCAGATCGAGGGAGAGTGGAGAGAGACTTGGAGATGCAGATGTAATTAATTAATTGGGTTAAGAGCAAAACTGTCAATGGGTGTTAGATTGGGTAAATGGGGTTAAAAAACTCTTAGTGGAGTAAGTGGGAAATTCTTAAGCTGAAATTGGGTAAGTGGTCACGGCCCTTTTTATTTTTCAAATTATATTTAAGTTAAAAAAATCATTTTTTATTAGAAATCTCAGAAATTTAAAAAATTGAAGAAAGTCTAATAAATGTAAATTGAGGGTATATTTGTCTAAACACTAAAAAATGCATTTCTAACTTTAAAAAAAAAATTAATTATATTTAAGTCAATGTGTGAAGACCTGAAATTCTCGGTTAAATATTTCGTAATTCGATATTTGTTAAATTCTATGATATATGAATTTTGGACATGATTCGTATGTTGTTGTATGAGAAATTTGGTTTCGAATGAGTTTATTTTCGAAACAAACATTATTTAGGGGGGGGGCGGATTCACTAAAATCGACTTTTTGTACGTATGGAATTTGGGAAAACTTCCTTCACAAAAGTTGCAGAGCTCGTCGATACGAGTTCGTGCATATGCGGAACGCAAGAATCGGAGTTCGTACGAAGAAGTTATCGCGTTTGGAAAAATTTTCATTTTGGGTATATATACCTAGCTATTTTTGGAAATTTCCAAAAATAGCTAGGGTTTCCATTTTTAGCAGCCGCACCGTTTTCTTCTCTCTCTCCCTCCTGAGCCCGAGCCGAAAACAGAGCAAGGAGTCTCCTGCTCCGTTCTCCCTCCTCCGGCCACCAAACCACCTCCCACGGCTTCGTCCCGACCTTGCGCCGTGGAACGGCTTGTAGCGGCGACAGGAAGCTTGTTTCCATTTCCGGCCGTTTTGAGTGCGAAGTGTATATCTTGAGCTACCAACCACCAAAACTCGATATTCTTGGCTCATTAGACTCACCTAAACTTTCTAAACAAGCACCAAGAAGGCTCGGACCTGGGGAGATCGATTTCACGTTCGTCGGAGGTTTCGCCGTTTTCTGCAAACTTTCCGGCCAAACCAGACTGTTTGAGGTATTTTCGATCACTTGCGTTCATTTTCTGACTTCGAGCTAGTTATGAAAATTGCTCAAAATGATTAAACGAAGAGGAAAAGCTCAGCCCCGACACCATAGACGGTGGTCGGCGGTGGATCTGTCCCTAACTCCGGCGGCCTTTTCCGGCCACCTCCGGGAATCCCAAGGGCAGTTTCTGCCCATTTTTATGTTCTACGTGTTCATACAATCATTTCGATATATAGCATGTGAATTTTGGATATCGTATGATTTAGTTATGAATTTTACGATTTAGTTCGATTTCTATCGTTCGATTGGTGATCTGTGAAGATTTGGACCGTCCGATAGACTTATAGTTTTGATATAATGATCGTAGGACTGTCCCGAAGAATTTGTGTGGTCACGGGTGAAGATCCAACCGTTGGATCTTCATATAAATGCGTTCTTGAATTGTACGCTAAGTTAATTATCGTATTTGGTTAGGTGATTGACGGTTTGAGTTGGTGGACGATTGGAAACCGTATTTTAAGCTGTTGAGAAGACGCAGCGGGATTGGAGGTGAGTAAATCTCACATGCACTATGTCAATACAATTATTTGTTATGTGTGAGAAAATGGTTTTAAGAAAATGAGATTTAAAGTATATAAGAAAATGAATTTCTTGGTTTTACTACATGTGAACTATAGTTGGTATTAGTGGTCATTCCTGAGTGGACGATTACGTATATGTATATTTACGTGATTTTATACGGAATGGTGTGACATTGAAATATGTGGTTTTTTTGATGATTTCGTTTTTATACTTGAATGAAGGATTTATTTGCCATGATTATTATGATAATTGGTATTGTTGTGAGTATGATTTGGGTGGAGACGTGATATTGTGAAACGGGTGGGATTCTGTTTATATTTTGTTCTGCGGACTGAAATGTCCAAAGTTCGATGGTTATAATAACCAGAGTGTTTTGTTCTGAGGGCAGCAATGTCCAAAGTTCGACAGTTATCATTGTGATAAATGAAGTATTTTGTTCTACGGGTAGAAATGCCCAAAGTTCGACTGTTATAGTATTAACCGAAGTATATCGGATGCTTGCACCTGGGCCACGGTGACAAGTAACGATTTAGATAGAGCTCTAGTCTGTTGTGGGAGTACGGTCATGGTGGTAACTAGGTTATTGCATTGTGAGTACTTTGTGCCATGTGAGTTGGGTTGGTGATTAAATTGTTGGGGTTGTTGTGTGTGTTCGGATTGTTGGTTTGTTTTACTTGAATTAAAAGAATTGTGATTTATTAAATCAACCGTTCATTTCTTATTTACTCACGAGCTTTGCAAAAAGCTTACAGTGTTTTGTGTTGTTGCAATCCTGGTACACTATTCAAACGGTGTAGCGGATAATCCTGCAGGTCAGGATAATCAGAGTGGAGAGCGAGCTGAGTAGAGCAACGGGGTTGACGTCAGCACTTAACCTATTTTGGTGTGTTGTAGACTCTTTTGAGCATAACTTTTATTTATGGTGGTATTGTAATATTTGACTTGAGAGATTGTTTGCTACGAGGTTTGTATTATGGTTTGCGAGACGCTGGTTAAGAAAAAAATTCAGGACGTTATTTGTTTTGGTTATTATTCATGTTTCGGATTTGAATTTGTTATTCAAAATTCGGGGCGTGACACAATGAATCAACAATACTTGTTTGTACAAAGTGTTCAAGAAATTAGCATGTCATCAACCACTGTGCTAAGTTTCATGGGGACAATCAAAAGAAAGCCCAAGACCATTGCTGGTGTGTTAATTATAGCAAGATTTGTATCATTAATATAGAAGGAAAATACCTTGTTGACTGAGGTATGAAGTGCTTGTGTAATTTAAGGGATGTCACATTGTATATTTGTTACTTTTGAGATTATTAATGGAAATGGTGCATGTTTGATGTGGAAACTTATTATTGTATTTCCAAGGTGGTGTGACAATGTATTTTACATATTAATGCAACAAGTATAGGACAATAGCACCATAAAAATGCTATTGAATGATGAACAATAGCGTTTTTTATATGTTGTAGCATATGCAGTTATAGCATTTATGGATTATTTAATATAGCAGTTCACTAAATGCTATGGAATGTTTAACATAGCGTTTATGAAGTGCTATCAAAAGTCTATACAATAGCGCTTTCAAAACACTATGAATGTTGATCTTTTCTTAGCATTTGCGGAAATGCTATGAAAGACCTTAGATCTATTATAGTTGTGGCAGACATAGCGTTTACTAAAACGCTATCGTAGGATACGATAGCGTTTTTTGAGCGCTATAAATGAATGTTTATGGTGTAGTGTTATGTTCATCTTTTCCTCCTAGTTTCACTCTCACAAGTTCACAACCCAAAATTGCATAGAGAAAATCTTATCTGTGCCATTGAGTTATCTGGATTTTGGTTTAATCTGAAAATGGGAGGGTGGGTCGCTCTTTCATGTGTTGTGTTAGGTTGTGAAAAAAAATCCTATGATAAGGAAGAACAACTATTTTTGATTCTAACAAAGAAAGGAATTGAGTCGGAGGTAGAAAGAAGAAAACCAAGAAATCAAAGATTAAAACATCAAATTAAGACAAAAATCCTGTAGCAGATCAAACAAAACCTAGACTTGAAAAACAACACCATTTAGAGAAGAAAAAAAAAACACGAAGACATATAGATTTCAATCTAAATGGGAGCTAAAATCATTGTTTATGTTCAAAGATTTCATGGGATGAACTTTCTTATGCTTCAATTTCATCACTCTCTGTTTTTTGAGATGAGTAGGACCCTTTTGACTATTAGACAACAATTATAAAAATCAATTAAGAAGAACAAAGAAAAATAATGGCAATACTGAGGTAAATAAGGAAGGGAACAAATAAAAATAAGCTCTGCTATGAGTCTATAACCATGATTTTAGAGGAAGATGATGAGGTGTTGAAAAATATGAGTTTGAACTTGAAGAAGACAAAGGAGTAGTACTTGGTCAGAGGAAGGATTGACAAAATAAAATAATAAAAGTAGCGGGGGGAAAACTGATATTGTAATGACCTGCATTTTCGTATTAATTTCTTGTATTTTTCCGTAAAATTAATAAAGGGTTCAAGTTAGTACAAATTATCGTTTCAGTGGCTTTTTCTTATGTAAATTGAGAAATATAAATTATTTCGGACAATTATTCGCTTGGAATGTTTCAATTCAAGGGTTGACTTTTTATACATTACGATTTTGTGAAAACTTTCTTCATGAAAATCATAGAGCGCGTCGATATGAGTTCGTGAACATACGGAACGCGAAAATCGGAGTTCATATGAAGAAGTTATGGTCATCGAAAAAAGTTTCTAATTTTGGATAAATAGAAAAATTTGGAAAAAAATATCAGAAAAACCCTAGTTTCCGTTTTTGGAAACCAAGATCTGATTTTTTTTCTCTCTACCTCCCTCCGACCCGTGTTCTTCTTCCGGCCATATCTTCGCCATCCGGCCAGCAGTCCCATTCGAACCACCTCTTCATCCTCTTTAAGTCTGTGGTGGTGGTTCACGGCAAATCGCCACTTGGACGATGCAACAAAAGGGGCAACGCTTTTCAGTCCGCCATGAGTTCTCCGTCCTCCGGCCACCTCTGGCCTCGCCACTAGTCATTTCTTGAAGCCCAGGAGATACTGATAGTTCCCTCCAAGTGGCTTGAACCAATTCGCAGCGAGTAGGAAGAATCGATCAAAAATCCAAAGTTGGGTTTTTCCAATTTCTTGATTTTTTCGAGGTAAATTCTGGCTAAATTGCTTAGATTCTGACTTTGTGCTAGTTGTGAAATTTGTTGTACATGTTGAGATAAACATTTTTGGCATAGGTTTCATGACCCAATTTCGGGGTTGTCTACGGCGCTGGCGGTTCATCCGACTAGTTTTTGGGGTTCTGTTTTCATGGTTTTCATCTACTCGTCAATACAAGCATGTTGATATATTATGGTATCATGATGTGACCATTTGAAGCATGCTAGATTTAACATAGTTTCGGTTTTCTCGGCTTGCAATCCATGAGGATACGACCGCTAGATCGTCTTATAATTTTGAGAAATTGATCTTAGTAGTGTTCCGAAGACCTTGGGAGGTCTCGAAGGAAGTTTCATCTCGATTGACGAAATCTTCAGTTTTTGGTTCAAATGCTCGGTTCGAACCGTAATCATTTTCGTTTTAATTGCGTACTAAGTTTAGACCTTATTTTACTTAGGAGATTGACAAGGCGTGTTCTGTACTTTAACTCGGCTATAAGAGAAGACGCAGTGGGATTCAGAGGTGAGTAAATCTCACGAGATTCATTTACGAAAGGAGTTACTTTATTATTCGAATTACTTGTTAAAATGTGAAATCGTTTTCAGAAATAAATATTTGTTTTAAATTGTATAAACTTGATCGTCTACGATTCATAGGTAAGTTAAAATGGGGTTTCATTATAAAAATGATTTTTCTCGAGTTTTGTGATTGTGAACTATAGTTGGTATCAGTGACATTCCTTAGTTGATGACTACGTGTGTGTGTATGTGTGTATTTAACTGAAATATATATCTTGATGGAGTGACATTGTGGAAGTATAATAATTGTGGTTTTATTCGGGTTATTGTTTTGAGCATTTACTCCTTTTGGGAATGTAATATATCATGCAATTGTTGATTTTTATTGTGTTGAAGAATACCTTGTGTTGAGTGTAACATTTTGAGTTATGTGAGACTTTTTAAATGATTTCGTTCTGAGGATCTATTGTCACAGTGGTGATTGAGTTGAGTGTAACATTTGAGTCATGTGGGACTTTTTAAATGTTTCCGGTCTGAGGACCTATTGTCACATTGATGATTGGAGGCAAGGAATCGGGAACCACGCCTTTGGCCGGGTGAGTGATTATAATCAGTTAGAGCTCTAGTCTGTCTGCTAATATACTGCTTGAGGGATAACTTTGTGTTATCGTTCTCATGAGTACATGTTTGTAAAAGAGAGTTTCGGGTGTTTCTTTCTTTTATTGTCTATGAGGGACTTGGGTTCTTACTAATTTGTGGAGTTGTTTTGGTTGCTTAATTTATTCATGAGTTTGGAAATTGTTAAGCATGCGTTGTTTGTATCATTTTAATTGAGTTTACTAATACGAGCTTAAAAAGCTTACCGGGTTTGTTGTTGCAACCCGGTGCACTATTTCATAATGTAAGGGTTATTCCTACAAGCTAGGACTACCAGGGCTGAGATCGCGACGTGTAGTGGCAGCAGTATTAGGTTTAGAATCTATTTTGTTATCGTACTGCTGTATGTAGAATGCTCTTAGTGAGCGTTTACATTTTTACTTTGATGCTTTCAAGTTATGTAAACACTTGGTGATATAATATTTGACTCTAGTGATTGAGTCTGTATTGACATGTATGGACTCAGTTTATTTTATTGCTTTATTTAAATGGGAAAAAAAAAATCTAAGCATTTGGCCGTTTTGTTGAGTTATCGTGTTTCACATTTGAATTTCTTTTATTTGAAATTCAAGGCATGACACATATCATCCGTTAGATGCATTCTATACACGTGTCACTAGCTTTCTAGTAAAAAGGTTAGGAAACTTAGACAAATAAGAAGCTTAGGAGGATCCTCTCCCATATATCCCAAAACCTTTGACCATTTTCAATGTGGATTTGAACTAAATAGAACTTCAATACATATAACCTTGTAGAGCTAAATGAACTTCTACATAAGCAATCTCAAACAAAACAAAAATACATTTTTCATATGCTTGAAAAGTCAAAAACCTGAAATTTATTCGAATACATAAAATTATTGCTGAAAACACAAACAATTACTTCCGCGCGGTCTCTTAAGCACTCATTAATTTGGTAATGGCTGGCTGCATCGATCAGAAATTCACTATGAAGGAAGGAGGCTAGGGGTGCCACAACGTTTACACAACACAACAAGTCCCTTAAGGGACTTGACTGCTAACTGTTGTTGTGTCTTCTGATCGAACCTCGAGTACTACTGCAGCCTCCGGTGGAGGGGCGGCCATGACTGCCGGTGTTGGTGGACCATCAAGTACTTTCGGAGGATCCGATTGCGGGACCTTTTGTTGATCTTTCTTAGGCTGCTGCTTGAATTGGCGGACAGCTTTTTGAATGGCTTGACATGCCACCTCCTGTCCTACCTGAGAATCGCGGAAATGCCAATAGATTTTGTATTTGTCGACTACAACTTTCAAGTCCTTAGCCATAAGAATAAATCCTTCTACTTTTCCATGAGCTTTGACATTTGCTTTCAACATAGGAAGGTTGTCCAAAGATTTAAGACTATCAGATGCCCAACTGAGAAGTTCATCGCCGTAAACAGCACCTTTCCCAAGGGACGTTGAACCTGTTCCTTGGCCTTCATCTTGTCTAGTACTAGCACTACTGGTGCTCCTACTGATACTGGTGGTGTTATATGTCCATATTAAACCTTCCGTGATTAAGAGCATGCGATCAAGTGGTTCTCCCATGCGGTAAACAAATCTATTATCCGGGTAGATCACTGGCTTCAGAAAGTCACAAATGCTCGTCAACACTTTTTCTTGTATGGTCTCTTTATTCTCCTCTGGTTTCTTTTCCATAGCCTTAAGCCTCAAGGGAACCTAAATACAAAACAGACGAGGATTCTTCAAATTTTTGTTATAAAGGGCGACTTGATAATGTGGTCGAAACTAAGGGGGCATTTTGACCACTATGTGAGCTAGATGCACATACGTACCTTCCTTAGTATATCCATGCACAAAGCTCGCTTCAGAGATATTCGGTTTGCCGTTGGGAGAATATAGAATAGGTTCTCCATATCAGCATCTTTGATTTTCTCCGATTTTTTTTTTACAATTTCCTTGATTTCGTTCTTTATCTCTTTATCCAGACCATTTCTGTCCATCCACAGTTGTATATCCATCTCTGTCAAGAGTAGCTTTTTTCTTCTCTCCTCTGATTTTTCAGTTTCCATCGATATAAATGTCTGTTTATGTCAAATAATAATAATAATAATCAACTACATGCTCACAATAATCCTAGCAAAATTACTGTAAGGTAATGCCAGAAAGAGAAATTGTAATGATGTCCCAGTTATGAATAAGATCTATTGGTTGCCCGAACAATAAAATAAAAAGACTAAATTCAGTTTACTACCTTAAACTTTACACTGAAAATCATGTCAATCCCTAATATTTTAATTTCATTAGCGACACCGTTATGCTTTCATAGTCTAATCCATTAATTTTGACCGTTAAGTGCTGACTTGGCTCGAATATGAACCACTTTTTTCTATGACAAGGCGATGACTTGTGATTGAATTATGGCAATTGGATCCCAAAATGAAGCCAAACCCCCAGATTTTTCAACTAGATCCATAACGAGCATTTCAAGTCGTCGCCAAGTCATAAAAAACATGAGTTATATTTGAGCCATGTCAGCACTTAACGGTCCAAATTGAAGAATTTGACTAGATTGATCAAATTAGTAAGCATAGGGGTGTTGTTGATGAAATTAAAACATCAGAGACTGATATGATTTTCAGTATAAAGTTCAGTATGGTAAATTGAATTTAATCCAATGTCAAAACACGGCATAATTAGATGAAAATATAAGTTCACCTAGCTACCTGTACATTTCCAATGAGATATAAGAAAAGAAGCAGGCCAACAACAGATATCAGAATCGCAAAGCAGTTTTCCAACACATAGGTACTTGTTTCCAAGTTTGTCCCAAAGTTGCTGCAAAATTAAGATAATTAACAAACGATTAGCAACATATATATATATATATATATATATATATATA
>BDJD01001790.1:118370-128898 GCA_002564525.1 Rosa multiflora | reverse complement strand
AAAAAAAAAAAAAAAAGGGAGAAAACACTCTTTATCAAACCTATTTAATTAAGCAACATTCTAGTACTAATTTCTTTTGTATAAATAGATATAAACAAAAATTCAAATGCAGATAATTAATATATAGATATTTACATTAGAGAACAAAATGTGACAAGATTGTAAAGTAACATGCCTACATACCTACATACCTAAGATTTCGTAGTCCCCACCAAAAAGAGTAAAAGAACTTCTTTGTGAAATTTATTTGCCCTGTGTTGCCACTTTTAAGGGAATCAAGAAATATTCCGAAATTAAATGGTGTTGTTGCATTTGCCGGAACATCAACAAGACAAAATTCATCTAGAGAACTAATGAATGTCATATTTCTAGAAGAAATGTCTTGATTGCAATAAAAATTGCATTCACTTGTACTATGCTCCATACATGCTCGGTGCCAACATGATGTTTCTCGTTGAATTGAAAAGAAATACCAGAAAGCTCCTAACACCTAAAAGACAACAAATATTATTAAAGAACATGGTAATATAAGATATTTGACTCAATTCAACTAAGTGCAAGAACAACACCCTAATTAATGCTTTCTGCTAGCTTTTTTCTACACTAATCAACGACTCTACAGTCCCCGTTGAAAGTTGAAAGTTGAAACTACTTGAGGTGGTGCTTGGCTTGGAGTAACTTTACAAATTAAAGCACTATGAAGCCAGAACACTTATACAAAGTTATACCTGGTGAATCATTAGTTAATTAATTGCCAACACTAAAGATTATAACCAACTAAATGAATGACTATATGGCTAAATGAATGAAACTTACATGACTGGCGAGGATGTACAAGAAAAAATATAATGCACCCCTGATCCATGGCCCCTTCTTTTGCTTAAGTTTCATTGACGAGTGATGCATACGATAAATCCTCGGCAAATATTGGGCAAGAAGAAAGACATCAATAATCTTTCTTCGGCCCAGATATTTGGAGCTTCTCATTTTGAAGAAAACAACCATTAGCACCTGGACAAAATAGACAGCAATAGATTAGTGGATGTCACCTAAATTCAGTTAATTGCACAGAAAAATTCAATTTTGGATTTCTTACTTGTGGGATAGGGAGAACCGCAAGAATGTCAATCGTAATTGAGTGCCATGGCATCTTTCGAGCTAATTCCTTAGCGAACCAAACTCTTGAATCTCGTTTGGATTGTGAAACCTGCTTTCCCTTTTCGTTATTCTTAAGATTATTATTGATCGACTTTGCTCTAGACTGTACATTTTCGGTGACATTTTTAATTTGATAGAAAATGTTCAGGATGAAAGCAATATCAGTGAACGCGCGCAAAAGAAGAGCAGCAATCCTCAAATTTTTGTCCACTCCAAGGCACTTGATTTTCTCATCAACGATCGGAAGGTAAAAGAACAAAGGATCAACTGAGACTGCAATCACACATGAGATTACAAGTATGGTATCCCAGCTTGTACCTTGAAGTTTTTCAAGTAGTGTCTTCTTCTGTTCGTTCGGTAGTAAATGTTGTTCAGTGACATGTTCCAATGATAAGGAATTTTGATCCTTACCCCTACTTAGATTTGCGGCATCACCACGGCTAATAGATAATGAATTAACAATGAGAAAATGCAATGTCAAATAAAAATATGATAAGTTCAAAATTATGAAAATTTTTTGAATGTGGCACTTATGCCACGTCTAGTTATAAAGAAAGTACGTACATACCCAAAAAATTCTCTCACAATCTATATACCCGTTTCACAAAAAGAAGAAGAAGAAGAAGCAATATATGAACGTGTCACATAACACGATACCTTAATTAGTGTTTTATTTTATTTTATTAAATTCAGTTTATCCTCCAGACGTTTGGGAGTAATTTCATATTAGTCTATGTCATCTCAATTTAATCAGTTTACCCCTTGAGTTTTTCAATTCTCTTCAACCGTGTCTATTCCGTCCAATTTGGATGTTAAGTTTGAAAAAAAAAACCACTCTAAGGGCTAAAATTGTCATTTCAAGGAAAAAAAACACCATGACAAAAAAAAAATTCTTCTTCCTTTTTTTTTGTCATGGTTTTTATTTATTTATTTCTCTTTCATTGAAGAAGAAGATTTTTTTTTTTGTCATGGTTTTATTTATTTTTTTTAATTGTCATTTGAAGGGAAAAAAAACACCATGACAAAAAAAAAATTCTTCTTTTTTTGGTCATGGTTTTTTTTTAATTCTCTCTCATTGAAGAAGAAGAAGAAGAGAATTATAAATAATAAAAAAAAATAAAAATTCTTCTTCTTCTTCTTCAATGAGAGAGAAATAAAAAAAACCATGACAAAAAAAAGAAGAAGAATTTTTTTTCCTTGAAATGACAATTGTAAAAAAAAATTCTTATTCTTCTTCTTCAATGAGAGAGAAATAAAAATAAAAATAAAAAAAATTTGTCATGGTTTTTTTTCCTTGAAATGACAATTTTAGCCCTTAAAGTGGGCTTTTTTTTGTCAAACTTAACATCCAAATTAGACGGAATGGACACAGTTGAGGAAAATTGGAAAGCTCGAGGGGTAAACTGATTAAATTGAGAGGACAGAGGCTAACATAAAATTATCCCCAAATCTCAAGAGGGTAAACTCAATTTAATATTTTTTTTTCTTTTCAAAATTGATTATCCATTATTAATCAAGAAACTAACCTATGTTGAGCCGGGTCTTGCATGTTCTCTGTCATAAAAATCGTTTTCTTATTGTGAAGTCCACAAAGAAACCCACAAATATACAAATTCCTGGAGTACGACAGATTTATGGACCTGAAAAATAAGATATTAATATTGTATGCATTTATTATTTATTTCATATTGTATGCATTTATTATTTATTTCTTAGTTCAAGATACAAGCATAAATTGATAAAGAGAACAAGCTAATTTAATTACTATTTGACAAATTTTTTTTTTTAAATAATCATTTGAATTCAACTTTCCATATTTAGTAATTCTACAACAATTTCTTCTTCTTTTTTCTTAATCAGAGTTAATTACCGGGTTCGCTGGCTTGGCCTCTGTATCGAGATCCGGATCGCACGACCCAGAACGCAATATGTTTGCGATCCAGATCGTTGGTAGAAGCGATCCCAATATAGTGATTCAATCATACAATTTCGATTAATCTTCTTCACCTCTAAAGATCTCAATTAAACAAGGTTAGAAAGGAAACTGAATTGCCCTTAGTGGAATGGAAGACTCATCAATAGCTTTTTACTTTTTGCAGCTTAGGGCTCAGACTCTTGGAGAGAGGTTGGGATCGTATGAAAAGAAGAAAAGAAAATTTGCGAGAGAAGTTGTAATTATGTACGAATGGAAGTTTTGGTATTGTGGGAACTGGAAAGATAAAATTTCTTTATTCTGTCTTTTTAAATTATTATTTATTTACAATATTCATTATATAAATATATTAAATAATCCATAAATTATTGATAGATTCAATTTTATAAATGATATATGTATATAACTATCGTACCGTGTTCCTGTATCCTAGCGACCTGCGATTCAGGTAACACTGTTAACAATAACTCATAACATTCATAAACAATACTTTAATCCTCAAGTTGAACAAGAAAAACGATAACGTGCAAAAAACTTTCTACACAGAACAAGCTGTGGAGCTAAAGGGAGACATCAATAACATACGAGGCTTCATATGCTCATTCGAACACTGGCTAGCTCCGGCAACTGTTTCTTCTCTAGACAAAGGATCATCAAAATACCTGAAAATAAGAAGCTAATACATATGGCTTTTTTTTTCCCTCTTTTTCTTTTTAATATAGGATAGAAAAGGAATACTTACTTCAAGCTCTTCAGAACTTAGCAGCAATATTTGAAATCAAAACTGAAATGGCTCAGTTTTGTAGATCTGCATTGATGCCTTCAACAATAGTAAATGGAATTTATAAATTTATTTGGTGTTTGTACGTATTAGATAGTCATTGACCAAAAACTTTCATGTGATCCACGTATAAGTCTTTTCCAAATATATATTTTTGTTCCCCTGTTCCTTTATTAATTCCTCACCAACCATTCAATTGGCATACATACAACAACCAATCGTTATCATATATAAAGAAAAGTAACTAATTGACTATATATAACCTATCAACTCAGACGAGAACTCTTGCTCATCTTTCACTAGGTGACAGCTGCAAATCATTGCTATAAGATAGATTATTACTGTATATTTAATCTCTCTTACTTTATACTTTCCTCTTAATCATAAGAAATACGCTCTCAACATTCTCTATATGTACATCGATCTCTAATAATGATTGAAATATTCTAAAAGGTATTTAAAATTAGAGAAAAATTCAACTACCGTTCTCAAACTATACTGTCACGGCCAATTTGATATTCGAATTCTCAAAAGTATCAATGTGATACCCAAAGACGTATTTTGACATCAACGTGATACTTCAGTCAAAAATCTCTAACGGTGCCGTCTGTTTGCTGACGTGACAAATACGTGGGTCCTATGTGATTTTTTTATCAAGGGTAAAATTGACTTTCTCTATTAATTAATTTAAAAAATAAAAAAGCAAACAGATCGAGCTCTCTCTCTCCCCCTCCCAATCTGATCCTCTCTCCTTTCTATCACAATTGATTATTTTCTAGGAATGGATTTGTGGATTTGTCAGCTCTCTCTAAAGTCTAAACCATGGCCGCTTCCTCCTACCCAGAAACCCCAGACGTCCTCCTCTCATCCATATGCAATCTCATGCCCATCTGCCTTAAATCCACCAACTACTTCATCTGGTCTCATCTCATGACCACTATCTTCAACGCCCACGGCCTCCACGGTTATGTCGATGACTCCATCAAAACCCCTGACAAATTCGCTCTCAAATCCCGAGGCGAGCAGATCTCGTAGCTCACCTCCGAGTTCAAGCTCTGGCGCCGCTACGACGTCGTAGTCAAGGTCGTCATCAACGCCATGCTGTCCTCGTCGGCGCTGCCGCACATCATCAGCTCCGACATGTCTAGGGACCTATGGCTGACGCTGGAGAGGCAGTTCACGTTGATATCGAATTTCAACATCATGAAGTACAGGTCGGATCTGTAGAAGATTGCAAAGGGAGGCGACTCGGTGAATGTGTATGTGGGGAGGATTGATGAGATCAGGACGAAGCTGGCCAAGTTTTTGGTGATGGTGGACAATGCAGAGATGATAAGTCATGCTTTGAGGGGGTTGCCGGAGGAGTATGAAGCTTTTCGGAACTAGATTACGGCGATAAATGAGTCGCTGATGTTGAATGAGTTTTATGTGTTGTTGCTGGCGGAGGAGGCGTCTATTTTGGCTAGGAATCAGTGACAGAGTTTTCAGTTTCGGATTTCCGGAGGTGCTGGGAATGGTGAAAAGCTCTGCTTGTAAGTGTGTTTAAATGTTTCGGTTTCGTTTTAGGTGGTAGTTGAATCGCTATAGTGGATCCAGTAGGTGTGTTATTTTGATGATCAATGAAGATGTACTGGGTTATATCGTTTCGATTAATAAATTTGATGTTTATATCTTTGTTATTTATGCCAAGTAGCCATTGTTTGTGTGCATCTATGAGTTAGACTACGTTGTTTAGGTGATTATGACTACTTGACTGATCAATTTCTGGTCCCTTGCCAGTTGCTGCTGCTGTTGTTATTGACATGACGACGGCGGTGGAGGAGGAGGACGCTAAGGCTATGGCGGTGGAGGAGCGGAGGAGAGAGAGAAAAAGAAGAAGACTGAGGTTGAAGAAGAAGCAGAAGCCATTTTTCTTTGATTTCTTGAGCGGAGGAGAAGGAGCGGAGGAGAAGGAGCGGAGCTTGCGGCTGTTTGGCTAGAACCAAAATCCCAGAAGAACAAGAAGAAGGAGAAGAAAAAAAGAAGAAAAAGAAATGAAAAGAAAAAAAATGAATTGACAAAAAAAAGGGGGGGTAAATTGGTCATTTCACTTTTTTTTTTTGGCCCACATGTTTGCCACTTTAGCAAACAGACGGTGCCGTTAGATATTTTTGACGGAAGTATCACGTTGATTCCAATATAGGTAATTGGGTATCACATTGATACTTTTGAGAGTTCGGGTAACAAATTGGCCTTGGTAGCATAATTTGAGGACGTGAGCTGAAATTTTCACTTAAAATTAACACAAGTGCTTGTAGCAGCGCTCTAGTTGCAAATTAAGAACATTTTCTACAGCAAGGTTCCTGGAATCTGACGATGACCTGTAGCAATGCCGGGGGAATAGCTTTTTTATATAATATAATGGACTAGATTTTGATGCGGATTCAATCTGCGTTCGTTATTATTGGACGGACATGGGTCTTATCTCTCACGCATACTTTCTTTGTCACAATATCCTCTTTCGTCGAACAAATAAACCAGAAGTATTTCAAGGAATCATTAATACTATTTAATGAAAATTCATTGGGAATCCCAAAACGTTCTCGAGTTTCACCTTCAAACTGAAACCCCCTTAAACTTCAAGAATTACAAAAACTCAATAACTCTAATAACTTATCCAAGAACGACGATCATCAAATGGTCAGATCACCTCGGTCGAATTGAAAACCGAAAAACGGTCAATGAACTAAATCTTACAAAACCGATAATACTGACATGTTTGTAACACTATGCTATACCCAAACGGATAAAAATACATGACAAGAGGAGGCAGCACGCGTTTCCACACGTTGCCACCCAAACCCCACATCAGGGGTCGAGACATATGCAATCTCTTCATCACAACTAGGCGAGAAACTTTTCTACATTGGAATTTGCCTCGAAAGGTTTGGTATAGTCTAAATCTTCAATTCCAAATTCCTTTCTTGTCAAGATGAATCAAATTGCAAGGCTTGGTAGGTTTGAAAGAGGAGGAAGAGAGCTTCCAACACAACTAGTTTCATGCTCAGAGATTTCCGGAGGAGGGAGAAGTTGTTTGATCGACCACCTTGAGTAGTTCTTGAAGCAAATCGAGGCCAGGGATTTTAAAGGCTTAAACAGGCGCTTCTTTAGTACCGGTGTGGGCGGCGGCCTAAGACCACCTAAGAACAGAGATAGCGTCAATTAGGATCTGTGTTGGTGAAGAAAAAAGGGTCAAGAGTGTGGCAACTTCGCTATTGAGATTGTTGGTAAAGTTGCGCGAAAAGAAACCCCTACTTATAGCAATTTATATAAATAGTAACTCTATTTTCTCATGTCATAACTCGCTTATAAGAACTTTGAGTTTCATGTTCTTCGCATCGACGAATTCGGTTTAACGAACTTTACCATTTTCATGAAGCAAGTCTTCCTTAAATTTGCACCGAAGAAAAAAATTGTTCTTATGGCCCTTAAAAGCTAAAGAAAGTTAAAAGTGAAAGTTATTGTCGTTTACTATTTAAAAATTCAGTAAACAGGTAAGTCTTAGTTCGGGAAATAATTTTTTAGTAGTAATTAAGTCAACCTTGAAGGGTAAGGACTACACAACTTTAGTGTATTGCTCAAGTTGGCTTATCGATTTGAGTGTGTAAGATTTTTTACCAGTACCATACCGGTCTCTACTGTTGTTTTATAGATAGCCGCAACCACTTACCAATTACAATATTTTAAGGAAAATGCTTTAGATCCCAAAATTCCATATAAAAAAACCATCCCAAATGACATGGCATTGACCACATCAACCCTAATGAACCTTAAAATATTCAAGCTGTCATTTTTTTATATATATTTAGAATATGTATTTAAATTAGTTTATTTATCTCTAAGATATTAAAAAACTGAAGAAGAAAATGTAGTGAAGTTAATCAATCCAACAAGCGCGCAAACTCATGTCTTGATAAACCCTAAAAAATGCAAAACTCATCCTCCATATATCGCAGCCATCTATCCACAACCAGTAAATTTCTTTGTTCTATTGTAAAAAAAATAATAAAAAAAAGAAGAAGAAGAAGAATAAGTAAATTTGTTGTTCTCTCTTTTAATTTCTTGAACCAATCCAGTAGATTCAAATTTTAAAACAAGTTGGTTAAATTAACTTATGTATTGATTTGTATCTTTCTTAATCTTTTATTAAGAGCTAACTCACAGTTTTTCGTCATAATCCCTTGTGATTATGATTTACAAAGCCAATTTATGCCTTGTGGTTGCTATATTCTTAATCATCTTCTTTATTTTGGATTTTCATACGCAAGACTTTTTATTTATTCAAATCCTAGATGGTTTTTCGTCCCTTGAGTTCCAAATTTTGGTGCAACATGGGATGTGGATGATGATGACAGGCGGTATATGAGAATATCCCTGGTATTTGAAGATCAATTTTTGGATTGCAGGGAAATATTATTTTTCTCATTTAATATAATATTAAGTAATTGCATATATAATGGAAACTATATAAATGAAAATTAATTGACATAATTACATGTTGGAAATAACTATGAATGAGGTGGCAATGACACATCATTTGGGATTGAAATTTGGTATAATATTTTGGTGTCTCTAGCACCACTCTATTATTAATATTTTGTTTTGACTATATAAGAGCAACTCCAACAACTTTTCCATATTTTAATTTTTCCCTATTTTGGGGAAAAATAAGTCTTTTTTACTCAAACAGATTTCCTATAACTATCCATATTTTAGAGATAGTGAGGAAATAGAAAACTAAATTCCCTAAATTTACAGCAATCTCTAAAATTTAATGAAGAATTAGGGAGATTTTAGAGATTGCTGTAAAATAAGGAATCTGTTGGAATTTGAGAAGCAAAAAAGCCTAAAACTTGAATTTTTGCTTCCGAAAATTATAGAAATTATAGGGAAGTTGTTAGAGTTGCTCTAAGAATATAAGATGTAATTGATCATTATGATGTATTGATAGAATCTCTCTCTCTCATGATTTTATTTTCTTTCTTTAATTAAATTTGAGATCTCAACCATTATTGAAGGGAGAAATATCATTGGCCCAATGATATTTCGATTGTAATATTACTAATTTTTTTACTAGGTGACAGTTGCCTATCAAAAACTGGATTGATGAAGTACATAAAGAAATGGACGAACTATGGTTGAAACTGTCGTTCATCTTGTTGAATTTGCACTAGGACTTGACTTTCTGATAATGAAATTTATTAAAGCCCACAAAATGGGTGCCATAGAAATTTGGATGTTGATCACCAAAAAGAAAAGAGACTGACGTGCCAGAAAAAAGCAGGAGAGAGAGAGAGAGACTGGGTTAGATTTAATATTGTAATGTACCAATCAAACCTGTACGTGATGTTTTTGTTTTGTACTATTTTATTTTCACTTGGAGTTTTGTTGAAGACTAGACTAGCTCCACAAGCAAAGTCTTTTCCTAATAAGACCAAAATCGATTCGCTTTAACATATACCATCCCACGCGCTTTAGAACGTGCGGAGAAAAAATAAAAAAAAGGGTTAAATACACCCCTCTATTTCAGGAGTCTACAAGATTTTTTTATATTTTAAAAATTTATGTGTATTCAATTGAGATTTTAAACAATCCTTTAAAATTTGGGAAAATGATCATTTACCCGATTTTAGGCTAAAAATTGCCCACTTGCTCCACCAACTGTTTTTTAACCCCATTTACCCAAAACACTCTAAGGGATTATTTCCCCTTTACCCAATTAATTCTTTTTTCTTTTTTTTTGAGACTTTTTTACCCTCTCATTCTTTCTCACTTAGAGAGAGAAGTCACCTTCCACCTTGCTGTGCTCCAGTGACCAATGGCCGGCGCGGTCTCTGGCGACCTGACTTCGGCGAACGGTGACCGGATTCCTGCGACCGGTGACCGGATTCGGGGAACCGGTAACCGAAATCCGGCCACCGATGACTGGAATCTGAAATCAGGCTATTATTGCCCCCCAGTAATCATATTACTGCCCCCCAATACAAAGTCCAATGTTTCTACTGCCTCCCAATAGACCACCAAAAATGCACCATTTTGTAGGATTCACTGATAATTTGACCTTAATACACAGAAAACAACAGGTAACTTATCAAAACACCACACTATAGTGATCCATGTCCCTCGTATCAAAGTCTACTGGGGGCCAATAATGTGTCTACTGCCCCCCAGTAGACCATCAAACAAACCCCACAGTTACATTGCAATTCCTTCCTCATTCCCGGGGTTCACAATGTACAAAAAAAAAAAAATGAAATGGGCACCCAAGAGTGTGAAGCCAGCCCCTCCTCCTCCTCCGCCGGTTCCTTGTAATTGAAACTCCGATCCAAACCCACATCGGTCTCCTCTTTAGAACTAGACGACTATTTCGACAAAGGCTCTCCTACCGGAAACTAAACCGGAACTCACACCTGAGTTCCTAGGCGCCAGAATAGCTGATAAGAACGACGTCACGGACAAAGGCAGCGCCGGTGAGACTTCTGAAGCTTTTCATCACCGCCTCTCTTCTTCATCATCGTCGTTGTCTTCGTCTAGAAGGGAGCAGCGATTTCCTGCATCACGGAGATCCCCATGACGCTGAGATCTCCATCCCCAACCGGCCGCCTCATCGATTAACA
>BDJD01001790.1:95473-118144 GCA_002564525.1 Rosa multiflora | reverse complement strand
AGAGAGAGAGAGAGAGAGAGAGAGAGAGAGAGGAGAAGGGGAGTCGAGAGAGAGAGAGAGTATATGAGGGCAATACTGTCAAATACTGTTAGATTGGGTAAATGGGGTTAAAAAACTCTTAGTGGAGTAAGTGGGCAATTTTTAGTCTAAAATTGGGTAAGTGGTCACGGCCCCTTAAAATTTTGATGTATTCAATTAAGATTTAAAATTATCCACTAAAATCTGCAGATATTCAAAAGTATACGGATTTTTAAAGATTTCATTAAATATTGAATTTTGGAGGATTTTATAATGCTTTTTATACATATCAAAATTCAAAAACAATACAACCACTTCCCAAGAGATTTTGATGGATTTTTTCTCACTCAAAAAATGAAGAAGCTCTTCACCAAAAAAAAAAACAGCTCTCAATAGGTGACACTTATCCATTTTGTCTTAGACCTATCTTCCCACTATCCTCCTCTGCCTCTGCCTCTACCTCTGCCTCTGCTCTCATCTAATAATTTTTTAATTTTTATCACTATAGATCTAGAAGCCTTAATCCTTCTAGCTAATTAAGCTCACATACAATGGTATTGTTAAGATGATACATACACACATGTTTCCTTTTTTTTAATCAAACCCGAAGCCGGGTGCCGATATATATATATACATATATTCATCTAAAGTCAGAATAGGCTGTTACATATACACATGTTTCTTTTGTAAATTAGATATGAAATAAATTATGTCATTATTCATTAATTTACTACTTTATTTTTTGTATAACATTTTGGTTGATTAGTTTTCTCTTATTATTCATATATCATTATACAATATACACAACATAAAGAATGGTAGATTGCTATCTATACACACACACACACACACACACACAGTTACTTATATAGTATTATAGTTGGATCCATACAACCATTTGCTTTTAAAGAAGAAGAAGAAAAAAAATTAACCTACCAAAAACATCATAAGGACTTGTAAAATCTAAACAAATACCAGTAAATCAATTCATTAGAATCAATCAGAGTTCATATAGAATTTAAACAATCAGTTGATTAAGTAAATCCATGGATTATATAAACTCAAACAAAATCTTTTAAAATTTGAATTGAATACACCCCCCAGACTATGTTCTCTTCTGGTCGGACACTGCCGGTGCTTCACTGCAGTGTTCAGATCCAAGAGAGGATTGTTCTTGGTGGGCGACTGCCGGTTTTAGTTTCAACTGATGCTTTTCTCCTCGGGCTGAGGTAGTATAGGAAGATGGTTGTGCTAGCTTGTTGGTGTTTGTACAGGGCCGGTCCTGAGATTCTAACGGCCTGAGGCGAAGAATTAAAATGTGGCCTACCATATTTATATATACGTGTGTGTATTTTTAATTTTTTTTTTGCACCAAATAATAGTACAAAATCATGTATTATATGTATATTTAATCATACATAAATTTCTGAAATACGTAAAAAAAAAACCAAAAAAAAATACTTGAAAGGGAGATGCAAGGTACAAACTGGGCCCAAGGAATGACTTAACTAATTGAAAAATTAAACAAAAAGAAGTGAAAGAGAGGCAACATTCGAACCTTGGTTGGTGGGAATAAGGAATAAAGTCAATTCCGCTAGCGCAAACCATCAACATGTGCTTTAGAAGGCACAAAATGTATATATACTAAAATATAACATATATGCAGAATTAAATTACCCGAGGCCCCCAGGAACCGGTGGCCTGAGACCGCTGCCTCAGGTGGCAGCCCTCAGGGCCGGCCCTGTGTTTGTAGTTCAAGCGGTGGGCACAAATGGACTTAAATCCAGTTACGGTAGAGGGAATGGGGGCTATTTTGAGGTTTGTATTTCTCGATCCAGTCTCCATTGTCCGGATCGGGCAGTTTGGACAGTCGTCCTATAAATATGAGATCCTTTTCTTTTTGGATCTCAATTTGTGTCGGTGCTTTTTGTCCAATGAGAATGCGTCATGTCATCACTGAAATTTTATAAGTATTTGCTCCTTTAATTTGTTATATCTTGTGGCGATTGGCAACCCCTGATCAATCCTAGTCGCTGGAAAATTTATGATCAACAGAATACAATAACAAAAGAGAAAGAACAAATATATATGTATATGTAAAGCAATATGCAAATAAATACAAGTATATTAGAATTCACTAACTTGACCTTTTGAGAGAGGCTTGCGTATGCAACGCAATGTTTTGAGACATAAATACGTCCCCAGACTGATGCTGTGGTTGACTGTAAACGTCTGCCCTGCAGGATACAACTCTCGTTCCAAGGCCTTGCACAGATGCCTTTAAACCTGGCAAACTTCACTTATGTTTCTCTAAAGTGTTTTGAGAAGGAGAGATTTCGAAGAAGATGTTTTGCACTGAACCTTCACGCCATTTTTATAGAGGATGGACAAGAAGATGTAACTGTTTGTTCAAGTTGAATTTGACGTGGACAGTTACAACTGTTTTGGATCAGTTTATCGAAAATTTTGTCTTTATTCGAAGTATTGAAATTTTAATTTCGGCCCAAGGCCCAAGAGCCCCATCTATGATATATTAAATACATCAAATGGAATCCAATGAAAATAGGCTTGCTTCCCATCCAATGGTCCTTCCCTTTGAGTTTGTCTATTTAATATGTTTTTAGTGTAAACATATATAAAGATAGCAAACTAGAGCCTTGTCTCCAATGTGGGATCATCTCCCACATGTTCCAATAGGTTCTAACATAATTGCTGTGATTTCTTCATGGTTTGGGCTTCTCGATCTATCAAGGTCTCCTACTCGGATTTAGACTCCAAGATTTTCCTTATGTACGCATCTTTCCTCCATATTGTTTTCTTTTTGTATATTTGCTCCAAAAAACCTAATAAACATAAAATTAAATAAATAAAGAGAAAATATAAGAAATTAACAAAGATTAATATAAGGATAGTTATGTTCCTATCATTCCAATACGTTGTATCCCTACTAGTAACTTTCCTTTGCTGGAATTAACTATCTGGACTATGATTTTAATCCAAAAGCGAAGTCTTTTCTGAAGCGACTAGTCTTCCTGCTACTGCTAGCATTTGAAAAGTTGTGTTGGCGGACCTATTACAAGGCCCAACGGGGTCCCTTGCCCCAAAAAAAATCTTCCGAACAAAATAAATATTTTAAGAAACTACAGTTACTTCCTTTGTTTAATTTGATCTTGCATTGAAGTTTGATTGTTATTAAACCAAACATAATTCATTACTCAGGTTTTTATGGAATCATTATTAAGGTATTAAATTTTCCATATTTGTGATAATTTTGTTCTAATTATTAATATTGAATTCATTTATAAAAAAATTAAAATTGTTGAGCTGAAAATTAGATCTAATTAATTACTTTTTCAAATAAAAAATATTTTTTTTTGAGTTGAATGGTGTTAGAATTTATTGATAACTAATAAATAAATTAAGGAATACATTTCTCAGATTCTATTACAACTTGAATGTAGGAAGGAATATTGGACCAAAAGAAAGCTTGATCAAAATCTGCAGCATGAGCTGCCAATTTGTGCGCAACCATGTTTGCCTCTCTTCTAGCATGAATAATTCTAACTTGGTTCACCTCTTTCAAATCTTGTCTGAGGTCCTCATATAACCTTCCAAGAATAGAATAATTTTGCAGCTCCTCCTGACACACTTGTTGCTTCAAAACCAAACAATCAGTCTCCAAAATTACTGGACATAGACCATGTTCCATCACATAACCAAATGCTACCTTACAAGCCAAGAACTCGACATGTTCAACAGACTGAACTCGAGTAACTACCTTACCCACTGCTCCCAAAAAAGACCCTATGCCCAAACTTTTGTCGTGCTTAGGGATAGTTCAAATAAAAAATATTAATTTCACCCATAAAACTTTGTATATATTTATCTCTCGACAATCAACCCCCCAAGCTTCACATCCTGGTTCCGCCCTCGTGAACTGTGAATAACCAACAACCATAGGTATCATTGTATGTTGCATATATAGCCTCTGTATGTAAGCAATTAAGAAGAGTGCACAAAAGAGTAGTATATATTTTTCGCCTAATCATATAGTTTCTAGTTTCTTATTGACTATATATAACCCCTTAACAGGCGTCAAAACTCAATGAAAATTGCTAAAAAAAATTTCTATGTTTTTGGTGTGGAATGATTCCACATGCATTAGAAAAGTGTCAAATATATATATTATAAATGGGTGACTAACACCGAATTGTGCCGATGTTTTTTGAGTTAAAATTTAACCCCTAGCGAGTGGTTAAGTGGGACTATATTGGTATAATAGTGGATCGCGAACCGCACTTGTCGCTGTTTAACACATGTGAGAGGTATGAAATTAGAAAATTCCAAGCTATACAAATTGCATAATAAAAAAAAAAGTTGAATCAAACATTAAATGATTTTTTTTTGGCCAAGTAAAATACTGAGAGGGTCGATCTCAAAGTTTGAAATTTCTATTCTTTTATTAGGGAAAATTTCACAAATGGTCACTCAACTATGACTCATTCGACACTTTGGTCACTCAACTATTACATTGTCAATCACTTAAGTCACTTTGTTAATTTTTTTCATTAAAAAAAATTATAAAAAATACTCTTTGGGTGACTTAAGTGATTGACAATGTAATAGTTGAGTGACCAAAGTAATATATTTGAAACTTCAGTGACCAAAGTGTCGAATGAGTCATAATTGAGTGACTATTTGTGGAATTCTCCCCTTTTATTATTGTATAGTTTAGGATTTACAGAGATTTATGATAAAAGATAATACAGTTCTTATCAGATCTTATATTACAAGTGAATAATACAGATAAACTTATTATGTGAATCATAACACATGGTATTACTTAGCCGGCATGCGCGGTGATACATCCAACGGGTTAACTGTCACTTGATAACTAAGTCTTAAAAAATTAATAAAATAATAAATAATAAATAATTAAAAACTAGTTACATAAGAGCATCTCCAACAGAGTAGTTAAATTTAATTTTTAGCTATATTTAACTATTTTTGAAGCAAAATTCAACTCCAACAGACTAGCTATAGCTTAGCTATATTTAACTTTAGCTAAATTGGTTAGCTATATTTAGCTAGAAAATCCTACATAGCTAAAGCAAAAGTTATATTTCTCTCTCCTCTTTTGTCCACATGTCAGTTTACGATTTGATGAAACATAATATATCACTTACAAATAGCTATCATTGATGGAGCAACATTGTTAAATCAATAGTTATATTTCACAAGTTTAGCTAAATTTAACTAAAAAATAAATTCTACTGTTAGAGATGCTCTAAGCAGCTATTTCGTGAAATACAACATTGCACATTGTCACTTGGTATATCCAAAATAAGTATTCGATAATCACTCATACCACAGGACATAGTATTAAATAAGTTTTAGCCTGGATAACAAATCCATGTGGTTAGGCAACTATAGCAAATGGCAAACTGCAGATGCATATTACAAGAGCTTGTCCTTATAGAATATACTGTATTTAGGGACACAAGTCAAAGCTCAAGTTTGCATGTTGCGAATCCTTGGTTTAATGGCTTTCGAAAATCAACTTCATCCATCCTTCTTCACCATTCACAACTTTACCATTCATGCTATGCACAAAAGGGCGGCAGTCGTACATGATCCAACTAGAAAAATAAAGCAGACAAACCCAAAAATACCCCAAAGTTACTAGGCCCAACAGAAGGCCCAAAACAAAAACACTATCGTAGTGAAGGGGGAAGGCAGCCGCCACTAGCTTTTGGGGCGAATCTCATTGTCACAAAAGTAGGGAAAACTAGCTCCGATCGCCAAAATTGGAGCCATGATCAACAGATTCGCACTAAAGAGCTTCAAAATCACCTAATATGTGCAAAACCGAACACATATTTCAAGTCTCCAACACAAATAAACTGCTTTATGACTTTGACAAAATTAACCATCAGACTCGAATTAAACGGTTACCATATATAATTTTAATGTTATGAATATTTTGTACAACAAATAGAATCAATTTTTAAACTTGAATTTAAATGAGTAGTAAACTTCATGTACAAATATAGATATACCATCAACTATAGGGCATCCAGGTGAAACTTGGACCAAAATACATGCATTGCTTTTCATTTTTCCGTTGAGAAAAATTGAATTACAAAGTATTTTGAAGGAAAAAAAAAAGTCAATTACTATGCAAATTAAGAAGTTTAGCATCGACACGTTGCTACATGTACCGTATTTAATTGTATTATAAACGTCCGACCGAATGCACTCGTGACTATTTAGTACTTGACTTTCGGCTACTTTGGAAAATGAGTTTTCATGAGGAATTTGCATGTGCATTAAATTTATTTTTGATATGATTATAAATTAATACAATTAACATAGACACAATTAATTCATAATACTTAGGGTTCTTGACCTAAAGCACCAAAATTGGCCAAAATTATCTCACTCACCCCAGTAACAGGTTTTTGTTCTCACTTACCCAATTTAAAATAAAATGATAATTTTCAAAGCACCAAAATTGGCCAAAATTATCTCACTCACCCCAATAACAGGTTTTTATTCTCACTTACCCAATTTATCATTTTCAAAGCACCAAAATTGGCCAAAATTATCTCACTCACCCCAGTAACAAGTTTTTATTCTCACTTACCCAATTTAAAATAAAATGATAATTTTATCATGTACTTATATAGGCATTTGCAAGCATAATTAGCTATAATGAGTCACGCTCATGCTACCGCCAGCGGTACCAAAACCCTCCAAAGGGGTGACCTACAGGAACACAGTCAAGCAGGTTACCACCTGAGCCCCAGCGTACCCCCAGATCACCGCTAACGCGTCGCGCTAAGATAGCATCAGAAATTCTAGAAGCTGGGAACTGAAGCATATCAGTCCCACATTAAAAACATGGAGAAGATCAGCTCCCTCCTCACTCATAAAAGGTTCTCTCATCTCTCCTCATTAATTACGCATTTACTACTTTCCTATTGTTAATTTGTCAACATAAATACATTGACTAACTTAGGCATCAGAGAAAAGAAGATCGCCCAACACAGTCTCCCTTTGATGCCCTCTGTATTTTGCTTGACAGGTAGCGGAAGCTCTGACTATCACAAGTAGCGGTCCGCCCATCAGATCAGCGTTAACCAAGGTTCAGCTACTGCTGAACTTTAGACATCAACATTGGCGCCGTCTGTGGGAATCCTTGAACAAAAAGCCATCCCACCACATCCACCATGACTAACAGTAGCAGGGCAAACGCTGAAGAGTGGGCCGATCAATCCGCCAACCCCCATCCCACCAACCCAACGATTAACGTTAACCCAGCGGGTAAAGTTAACCGTGCGTTATTCAACACACCGGTTAACCCCAACATGGAACCCCAGATTACTCTCCAGGTCCCATCAACTCAAACAACAGCGGAGGTTCAACCGAGTGGCAGTCGCCTACCGGTGCAGGACCTTGCTACTATGTATGAGCTGGCACTGGCGCACGTCCACAAGACAAATAGAGAGTGCGAGCAGGAGCGTAGAGAAAAAACCGAAGCCCAAAAGCAGGTGGCCACGTTGATGTTAAGATTCGACAAGCTAAAAAAGGCACTGGAGGCAAAGGCTAACCCAGCACAGAGCGAACAATCGCGGAGCACCAGACGCAGTCGACCCAATATAGGCGGATTGCTACCTGTACCAATCATATAGATGCAGGTACCACTGACCTGCCAGAGTTATTGGAAATAGGACCACCTCCCCCTCCCAGACTAATGTTGGAGCAGGAGGCGGAGTCGTAGCCACACACCAACCGCTCGACAATCATGGCTAGAACTGAGGGAAATTGACTTGCCCCCAGGCGGAAACTGGCCCAGCGAAACCTCCAGGCAGGGCCCACTGGTGACGCAATAGTCCTAATCCTAGAAAGGATGCACCAACTAGAGCAAAGGCTAATCCGGGAGGAGGAAGGCGCCCCAACACCAATGCCAAATCCACTCTTTGCGTATATGGACACCTTCAAAAATGTCACTAACAACAAGGGGTTCGATGACGCTGCCCTCTGCCACTTATTCAGCCAAACGCTGGATAGTGAGGCAATGAGTTGGTTTTTTGAGTGCCCGCCAGGATCAATTGATTCAATCCACGCACTATCAAATGCTTTCCTCTCTCAGTTCATCCTATTGGCCGCCGGACATCATAACACAAGTCAGTTGTTCAACGTCAAACAGGGCGAAGAGGAAACATTGAAGGCGTTCGTCACCAGGTGGTGAGCGGCGGCATCTCAGTGCCGAGATCTTGATAAAACAATGGCACTGCCAGCCTTCAAGCAAGGACTCCTAAAGGGACCATTCCTCTATTATCTCAATTATAACCATCCAAGCACTACTACAAAAATTGAATCAGACGACGTATCATAGTTTTCTGTAGTCTGATTGATTTTTTTTTTGGACGTCGTTTTTATAAAATCCGTCATCTGATGTGGAATTATGAGTTAGTTCAGAAGACGTTTAAGGATAGAACTGTTGTGTGACCCTAAAAAAATTGAGCGGCAAGTTTCCTACCATGTCTGTGGTGCCAAACCCCATCGCAAACCCCAAATTTTTCCCCAACATGTATTAATCATACGACGAGAAACAATAAAACTGTGGTCTGATTAATATGTTTGACAGAAAGGAGGGAGATTTCCCACACCATTTTTCTCCAACTCCCAAAAGAGGGAAGTCAATTTAATAGGAGACAAACCCTAAATTTAAATGGCTGCATTCAGACCACATTTTTACACAAATCTGTTGTGTGACTCCTTGTCCAAATTGATAGGGCCTCACAAACCCGGCTGAAACCCCAACCACTTAAGCAAAAAAATAACAAAACAGACCCAAAACCAACAGCACCTCACTCTAAACTTGTCTCACTCTCGACAGACCCAATACCAAAACCCTCTCTCGCCTCACCTCACTCTCGACAGACCTAAAGCCAAAGCCAAAACCAAAACCGAAACCCTCACTGTCCCACACCCTCATTCTTCTCTCTAACCAATCTAATCTCTCTGTGTGAGATTATTGACCACGAACGAGATTGAGCCAGTGAAGTTGTTAGAACTGAGATCAAGCCGATTCAGCCTCTCAAACCGAGTCAACCCGGGCGGAAACTCACCAGATAACTCATTCCTTTAGAGGTAGAGATTCCAAAGAACTGTTGGCGAACCGGTGAGCTTATTGGAGCGAAGACTCAGAACTCTGAGCTGACGCAAGACCCCTCAAGTCTAGTAAAACCCTAGAAATTTTGAGAAAGCAAACTTAGTATCTCTCTCATTGTGAACGAAGAGAGCTTGCTCTTCCCATTTGATTTCAGAGCCGAGGTATGAAATCCTTAACACCCATTTGATTTCTCTTTCCTCTATCTGTTTTGTCATTAATTTTTCTCTGAAATCTACGTTTCAAACGAAATTTCAGATCAGTTCAATTTTTCAATTTTTTTTGGTTTTGTGCAATTTCAGATCTGTGTAGATCTGGAGATTTAGAGGTAGGGACATTTGAGTTAATAGAAATATTGGGGGTTTTGAACAAATGCACAGACGACTTCTAGGCAACTTGTTGATAGGAAGGTGGAGAGGTTCGAGAAAAAACATAACCAAGAGAGGTACGATGGAAATATTGAGGTTTCGCTGTGTGGTTATGTTATGTTCTTTTGTTTCTTTAGTGGTTACAAAAAACTAATCGTAAGCTAGTAGTTTCAATGTCTCAATATCTCTTTTGTGATGGAATCATTGATGTTGAGCCAAATTGTTTATCAAATTTCTTATGTGTATCACGTCTCCTACTACTTTAGTTTAGGTTTTGAGTTGCAAGAAGTATGAGCAAATTAGCTCTTGGAAGAATGTTTGGAGTTTTATTGAGCTGGAAACATACATGTGGAAGCTACTTGATTTTCGAGAGTGAAACTGCCCTCGGGTCTGGAGTCCTATAGCTGCTTAGCAATGTTGCTGGCAATAGTGAAGGTTTGAATTTATAGTCTCTGTATTTACTTCCTATTAAGAAATCTCGATTTTGTTCTATTCTCATCTGGTTGATTGTATAAGGAAATAGTGGTCTCAAATCCAAATCTTGTTGTGCACGATAACTCTTTCCTTTATTGGTCTTGCTGTATTAGTTCTAGACTTGAGATGTTATGACTAGTTGACTACTTTCACCTAGAGAAGGCATGTTCCCATTGTTCCATGTGCTTGGTCCTTTACACATTTAACATCGTTGCCTCAATGTTAGATGTGAACATATTGCTATATCATGTAAATAGGCTGAAAAGTAAAACTTACTTTCTCTAATTTGTAGGTGTGTGCAAATATATGGTATACTATTGTCAATATTCTGATTAATTTCACCCCATTGTTGGCAGGATACCCATCTGGAGGCAGCTCAAGAGTTCTTGAAGAAGGCTACACTGTTCTTTGCTGATGTTGCTGATAAGTTTTATGCCAAAGTCAATGATGATGTTTATTTAAATATTGGTCAGTATTACATGGACTCATTTTTCAATAGGATTTGTTTATGTACCAGCTCTGCTTCCTCACAATTGCTACCCCCTCCCTTTGCTTTAGCAAATATTCTATTATTTAATGTGTTTATCATGTTCTTGAGGTATGATTTCTGTAAATGTAGATTGGAAAACACCATATTCTTTGTCAATAGAAAAGATTGTGTCTAATAGTTCTTAATGAAAATTCGCTTTTACCAATGATTAATGCTAGAGATCTCTCTCATTGACATATATTTACACTGCAGATGACTCATTATGATTTATCTTATTTCACTTCTTTTTTGTTTTGCACATCTGTTCTAGGAGCTGCACTTGCAATTCATTTAGACAAGCCTTGTGTTTATATTGGGTGCATGCAGTCGGGCAAAGTTTTCTCTGAGTTGTGAGTAGTCTAGAACTTCATAAACAAGTGTTTACAATCATAATGAATTTCATGATCTTTTTATGTCTCATATAACTGCTTGCTGGTGTTTTACAGGTCGTATGAACCAGAATGGTGGAAGTTTGGTGAAAAAAAATCGTGGGTTATGATGTTTTTTATTCCATTCGAATATTGTCGGTGCATTTTTTGGGGTTATGATGTTCGGAGTTGATTAGTACAAGTGGTGTTTGTAGGGAGTAGAAGAGAGGATGATTGGATGTTGTGTGTGTTGTGTGTTTTACTGGGTCTGATTGTTTTTTGAGATTTGTGTTTTGCAGGGAAAGTTGGTTTAGGGATTTGGAAGGTTCTACATTTGGTAAGTGATTTTCAGATCTGGGGTAACTGGACCTCATTTGTGTCTTGCAATTTGTTAAGCTCGTAGGATCTTGGGTTTTGGAATTTTTGGGTGGATTTCCTTCTTAATTAGGTTCAAAGGGTGTGATATGATTGCTTAGTTGGTTCTTTCTGGGTTAAGATAATTGGCATAAATGGTGGTTAGTTTTGATATTGTTGAGGGATTTTTACTTGAATGTACGGCATGGTAGTTAATTTGCTCAAATAGATCAAATGTGGATTATGTTTTGGAATAGTTGTATGAGTAATTTGGAAGTTCATGACTGATTCAGTTACAACCTGATTTGCGTACTTCTGTCTGATTATTACTAGGCTTTCCAAAATGATTTTTGAGCTCTGTGTGTTATCTTTGACTAATTTCTTTATACTACTGTGGCTTACAACTCTTTATTGTTTTTTTTTTTTTTTTCTGTGGCTTAGTTTTCCGTATATAGCAATGATTCATCAAGTATTTAAGTCATGGAGATTCATCTATTATGCAGGTTATTGACCGTGGTGAGAAGATTGAGTTGTTGGTGGATAAGATTGATAACGCAGGTTAGTTCAATAAGCTCCATTAGTACTCTGAATGCTGGACCCATACCTCCCCCATTAAAGCCTTCTCTTAAAAATAATTACCCTTGTGCCACATTTCATGTGTTTTCTAATGTTGCATTATGCCAAAAAGGCCTTCAGACGACATAAGTTTTGTTTTATGTCGTCTGAGTTTTTCAGACGACATAATTTTTTTTATGTTGTCTGAATATACACTAAAACCATACTGGTTTAATTTGGAAAAATGGTGATCATTCAGACAACACATTTGTGTAGTTGTAGTAGGTGGTGATTTCCTATCTCAAATTTGGATAAATGGTGAGCATTCAGACAACACATTTGTGTAGTTGTAGAAGGTGATGATTTTCTATCACAAATTTGGAGGGATATCCAAAAGTTGATTGAGTCTTTCCCTCTCAAATAGCCACGCCCTAGTTGACTGGAAAATGTTATGACATTCAGACAACATTTAAATGTTGTCTGAATGTGGGGGTTGTTTTAAAATTTCCCAAGTTATTTTGACTTGTGCTATTTGACACTCAACAGTCCCTCGTAATTAAGTCACTTTCTGTCCTTCTCACTCAGTTCGACCACGATTAAACACTCAAACACCACCCCGCGCGCTCTCTCCTTATCACTCAGCTCTCTCAACTCGACCTAGAACCCGCGAAACTAGAAAACTCAAACACCAGCCTCTCTCTTTCTCACTGTGCTCTCTCCTTCATCTTCTCACTCTCTCTATTCTTCTTCATAGTCTCTCCTTCTTCTTCTTAGTAACTACTTCATCTTTCATGTTCGTATTAATGGAGCTCTCCAGCAAGAGCTGTTTTCAAATCGGATATTGGTAAGCAATTTAGGGTTTCAATCATTTTGTAGTTTAGGGTTTTGACTGGGTTCAATCTTCAATTGATTTTAGGTTTTTTTTTTGTTCTTCTGCAAATGATTTGTGTTTTGGGGTTTTTTCGACTGGGTTCTTCCATGTTGTCAAACAAGAACTCTTTCTTCTTTCAATTAAAGCTGATTTTTGTTTTGGGGTTTTGAGTTTGGGTATAGTTCTTCAATTTTGTAACACATTTCTTCTGTTTTGTTTGTCTTGTTAGGGAAACTTGGTGCTACAAAAGGATTTGCTGGGAAGGCTCACTACTCGTAGTGTAGTGCAGAAAAACAGAAGGCTTGTTTGTCTAAATTTATGGGGAGTCTTTTTCCCCAATCAATTTATGGGTCTTGTTAATTCATTACCTAGACTCTTTGACAGCCAAACACTCAGTTAACAAAAACCAAGCTATCTCTGTTCTCTTTCCATTCTGCTCCCACTTCTCTCCTAAGCTCTCAAATACTTGAATCTTCTCACTTCATTTTCATCTAAGGTCGAAAATTAGTAGCTACTTTACCTCTATGCCTTGCTTCTCATCATGTTAAGAGGTATGAAGATAGGATTGATCAAACCTCCTTCTGCACATTTCCAATTTCGCAGCTCCAGGTCTTCTCTTGCCTTGAATGCCTTGTAAACCTCCTCTAATTCACTTATTTCACTATGACAGAACAAATGGAGGACTTTGAGATTTCAAACCACTGAGCTTCTCTCTATTTTGCTTCAATACCAGAAATTTTCTTTCCTTTCGGTAAGAACTTCTATTTTATGTTAAATTCCAGTTCTTAAAGCTATTCAAGGTTGTAATGGAATGAACTTTTGATTATTATGTTTTGGTAAACCCATGAGGATGGATAGGACTGGAAAAGACCAAAGTTCAATTACTGCACTCCAAGTGTTTGATGTTATGCCTCAAAGACAACACCAAGCTGAACCAGTGGGCTATTCCATGATTTTCGAAAAAAAACTATACTTCTTGTTTTACTCTCAGTTTTTGACAGCTTAAAGTAGACTCTTCAATGATCATTTTGAGCTTGGTTTCAAGAAAAACATAGTTAAACTGAGATACTTGTGCTATTTTGAAGTTACTGCACTGTTTTAGGATTTCTGCAGAATCAGCGTTTCTGTCAATTTTAGATTCTTGTTTGACCCTCCATTTGAACTTCGATTAGCATGAAACTTTGTAAAATATTAGTTTTGCATGTTTACTTCAAATCTGGAAAGTTTTGCTTGAAATCACTGAAAGACTAATTGTTGGTGAAATTTTCTTGCTTGTTACCAGCTTTCTGAAATTTTCTCAAACTTGCAGCTTATTGTTACAAACAATTGATTTGAGAACCTTTACACTTGTTTTCTATCCTCGTTCTTCAGTAAGTTAGATTAGAGATGCAAAGCATGCCCTGAAACTTAACTTCAGTTCGAAAGGCTAAGAAAAAGGTTTTGTCTTTGTCCGAAAGTGACTACAAACCAGTGTTTTCTATGCATTCTGATCAGAACATTTTGATCAATGTTTTCTTCTCAGAATAAGCCACATATGGTGAAGCTCTAGCTATTGCCCAGTCTCTAATTGAGTGATTTATCGAGTTCTGGGATTTGCCCAATCGAAGTATGTGACCTTAATTCCTATACCACTCAGTCATTTGAACAAATTTAAAAGTTCAACCGACCGAGTCGGGGCCTCCATCATTCGCAAACACATAAGTAGAAGAACCATACTATTCAAAGCTCACAATCAAGATTGGTCAGAGGAACAACAAAAACCCTAGAATCATAGTCCTCCACTTTATTGAATAGTAAGTTTCTCTCTATCCCTCTGTTTCTGGTGGCATTCTCCGGGTACCTCACACAGAATGCTATACCGTCTGGGGTACCGATCCAACTCCTAAATCATGTATCAAGAACACGACGTTAGAGGGGTAAACTGTACCGGAAGGTTTACACCTCTCCGATGCCTGAGTGAGAAACTAATAGGTGTATGCCAAGTAAATAGTGGACAAAGGAGTTATTACCTCTTAAAGGTGGTTGTGCTAATGTCTTTATATTCGAGCATAGGAAAGGAATCTCCCCTATCCTCGATGTGGGACACAGGTTATTCTGGTGCCATATCAGCCCTCTTGTTGTGTATAGATGGGCTGATATGGCCTTGCCCCGGGCCCTAGGTGCCCGGGGTGGCATCTCATGTGAGGCCCGCCATGGTGGGTCGTGAACCCGGCCCAGCGTAGTACCTGGGAGTACCGATGGGGCTCAGCCGCTAGTGCTAAACCTAGTTGAGACTCCCTAGTATGTACAAGTCCCCCAAGTTCCAGTTCAAGATGTTTCTTGGGTGGGGACTTATTATTATTATGTCTCAAGGTTTGGCACTAGTGTGCCTATAGGTAGTCCCCCAAGTTCCCTCATAAGAGAAATCTTGAGCGGGCTACGCTGTAGGTAAGCCACCTACTCCCTGGGACAGGATGAGGGTTAAGTCCCTGGTACTGGATGGGGTGGAGAGCGGAGCAAGCTCTGATACCCGATGGGGTAGAAAATTTGAGCCTCCGGTACCCAATGGGGTAGAGAGAGAGAGCTTGGCGTTGATACCCGATGGGGTAGAGAATTTGAGCCTCCGGTACCCAATGGGTAGAAAATTTGAGCCTCCGGTACCCAATGGGGTAGAGAGAGAGAGCTTGGCGTTGATACCCGATGAGGTAGAGAATTTGAGCCTCCGGTACCCAATGGGGTAGAGAGAGAGAGCTTGGCTCTGATACCCGATGGGGTAGGGAATTTGAGCCTCCGGTACCCAGTGGGGTAGAGAGAGAGAGCTTGGCTCTGATACCCGATGGGGTAGAAAAATTTGAGCCTTCAGTACCCAGTGGGGTAGAGAGAGAGCTTGGCGTTGATATCCGATGGGGTAGAGAATTTGAGCCTCCGGTACCCAGTGGGGTAGAGAGAGAGAGCTTGGCTCTGACACCCGATGGGGTAGAAAAATTTGAGCCTCCGGTACCCAATGGGGTAGAGAGAGAGCTTGGCTCTGATACCCGATGGGGTAGAAAAATTTGAGCCTCCGGTACCCAATGGGGTAGAGAGAGAGCTTGGCGTTGATATCCGATGGGGTAGAGAATTTGAGCCTCCGGTACCTAGTGGGGTAGAGAGAGAGAGCTTGGCTCTGATACCCGATGGGGTAGAAAAATTTGAGCCTCTAGTACCCAATGGGGTAGAGAGAGAGCTTGGCGTTGATACCCGATGGGGTAGAGAATTTGAGCCTCCGGTACCCAGTGGGGTAGAGAGAGAGAGAGAGCTTGGCTCTGATACCCGATGGGGTAGGGAGAGAGAGAGAGCTTGGCTCTGATACCCGATAGGGTAGGGAGAGAGAGAGAGATCTTGGCTCTCATACCGGACGGGTAGAAAAATTTGAGCCTCCGGTACCCAATGGGGTAGGCGGTGCATGTCGGCCACGTGAGGCAGACTGTTGTGCAATAAATGCCCGTCCTTTCTCCTTCCAAAGCTCGAGAAATGGGAGAGGCGTGGGACACGCGTAGCGATCCTATGGTTGAGGGCTTTTCGGTTTCGACGGCCTTGATGCATTGAAGATTGAATTTAAGAGGGAAACCGATTGTTTTCCCTCACTTTCGTGAAAACAAACTCAGAAGACTTCCAAGATTCGGAGAGGTGAAAAAGGGGAAAGCCAAGGGAGAAGTGTGCGTGCTTGTGGAGTGATAGATCGATTGTCTGCCGAAGAAGAGGTTAGATCTCTCGCTCTTGTTTGCACGATTTTGCTTCTGCCATGGATGTTTTCTGTTTGTGTTTGGTCCTTATGTTCGCATAAAGACAGAACGCGAACAATACTAGTGTGGGGTTAATTTTTGTTTTAGAATTCTGGGTTTGTTTGAAGTGGGGAGTAATCCGTGCTTTTTGAAAAAAAATGGTCTTGGTTCTGCTTGTATTTCTGGGTTTTGTTTGAATTTCTGGGTTTTGCTTGATTTTCTGGGTTTTGTTTGATTTTCTCGGTTTTGCTTGATTTTCTGGGTTTTGTTTGAATTTCTGGGTTTTTTGGGGATTTCTGGGTTTTGGTTAGGCTAACCCTTGTGCTTCTGGTTCCAGACATAGCGAGATTTGAGGTCCCCGGTACCGTAATTAGGATGGAATCAGAAGCCAGGGGTGGGGATGCGGGATCGTCGTACCAGTCTTCTGCCAGGCAAGCTGAAGTGGATATCGATCGGTACTTAGGTCGAGTAGATCAATTAGCAGAGAACACGGGATCCTCGACTAGGGTGTTCTCGGAGAGCAGTGAGGAGTCCGACGACGGTGAGAGCGAGGATGGATCTGCGGAGGCCCCGGTAGTCACGGTGGCAATTCCCGAGGGCATATAGAAGCCAAGGTATACACTTGCGGATGGGACCGTATGCGACGAACCCGGGAGAAGTATGACGATGAAGGAGATAATCGATTTGCGACTGAAGTGGGGAATACCGGATGCGATGGAGCTTAGGCCTCTCAGGGATGGAGAGATGGCCGTGAATCCTGCCTCGGGGTGGGTGGTGTTGCACGAGAATCAGCTCCACCAAGGGTTATCGCTACCGCTGCCCCGGTGCCTACAGTACCTGCTGCGGATGCTGAACCTGTCACCGGGGCAGCTGACCCCGAACGCCATTCACCAAGTATACAGTATGATGGCCATGTGGGACTTGTGCCAACAAGGGTGGCCCTCTATAAATGAATTCCGCGCGGTACACCGGGTACTGTACTCGAGGAAGCAGTCCTGTGCGGGTACGGTTACATTTGCCGCTAGGGACTACGAACCACTAGTTACCGACATGCCCTCTTCGATGAGCAAAAGGTGGAGGAACAAGGTATTCCTAGCTGGGGGACGATGGCAAATTAAAAATAGGAAGTGGCTTCTGACTGGTACCTTCCAAGCAATCGGGTACTAGTCCTATACTCTATCCGAAGTAGAAAGGAAAAGGATAGCCCGGGTATACGCTATTTGGTCAGAGAAGGAGAGGAGCTCTTATAGATTCATCCGGCATTCTAAACTTTATAGGCTAGGGCTAGGGTGGCTCCCCGGTAAGGGTTTAAAATATTACTATATATATTTTTTCTGTGTCGCTCGTCCTTTCTACCTTCAACTAACCTTGGAACTGATTGCAGTGAAAGCGCTGAAGAGGAAACCCCGGAAAGGCAAAGAGGAGGACAGAATGGATGATGCGAAGTTGATGGATATGCTGATGGGCCAGGGGGAAGACGCCCTTCACATCGATGTCGACCTAGGGTTGAAAGGTACAAGTCGGTCAGTTGAAGAAACCCTTCTGGAGATCACCGATGAGGGATATGGTGAACCCGATCCCGACGCTCCCGTGACCCACGTCGTGCAGCCCTCTATGGCCGACGTTATCACGATAGATGACACCGGGACAGGAAAGGTACTGGCCCCAGTGCCTATTTCCTCTCGCTCGACTGGGAGCGACGAGGCATTGCTGCCCGGTGAGAAGAAGAGATCCCATAGGCACCGACATCGAAGTGATAAGGAGGTGACGTATACTAGCCGGGATGTTCAGGGTTTTGGTGAGAAGAGGCAGAAGAAGAATCACCCGGGACCGGAGTCGTCGCCATCGCTTGGCCTGTTATCTCCTGCAGTTCCGGTAATCCCCAAGAAGCCCATCAAGCAGCTGTTGAGTGAGTACGGAGTTGCCGATGAAAAGTTCGTGCGGTCCATGCTTGGTGACCTGAAGGATATTGACCTTGACCGGGTTCTGGTCAAAGACAATACGCCCCAAGAGAATCGCCGTCTTGCCCGGGAATCCATGATGCGGGTACGTCTTGCTTCTCTGCAATCGATATTTATTGTTATACCCATTTTAATCAGTGTATCTGCAGGCACTCTTCAATGTGTACGCTATTGACGCCAGCGAGGAAGATACTCATCTGAAGGAGGAGGTTAGTAATCTCTCCGGGCAGGTGAAGTATCTTCATGGCGAGAAGGCCAAGCTAGAGAAGGAGCGGGACTCATTGAAGGCTGAGATGGCCGGCGCCAAGCAGCGGATCACGGAGCTGGAGGGTGAAGTCTCCGAGGCGCGGGAAGAGGTGAAGAACGCTCGGGACTCTGAGAAAAAAGCCGCAGAGTCTGCCATCTTATGGAAGGAGAAAGCAGACCACCTAGAGGATCGCCTTCCCACAGAAAGGCACGAGGCCGTGGAGGAGTACAAGTCATCCGAAGAGCTCATCGCTATGCTCACTACTGCCCAAGATAAAGCTGTTATTATGAAGTTTAAGGAGTGGGTGGCGGCCGGGTATTTAGATGAAGCTAAATTCAGGCGGGGTCTCCTGGAGAAAAAGAAGAAAGATCGGGAGGCGGCGGTCAAGTCTGGTGCCGGTGGGTCCCAGAGTACCGGTGGCAAGCGGTTGTAAATCCCCCTCTTTTCTTTTGAAATTATCCGTTTGAACAATTTGTCTAATTCTGTCTGGTAGTCCATGCTTTTTGTGAATGGAAACATCATGAATTTGAATGGGAATTAGAAAGGAATTAAAATTTCTAGGATTTTCGTACCTTAAGCATTTGTTTGCATCCCTTATTACCAGAATAGAGTAACTGACAATAGCTATGTCCAGGAATGTCCGGGGTAGGTTAAAAAAAATGCTAGAAATGGTCTGAATAATTCATTTTTCCATTCAAATACCACATGGTGGTTAAATACAGAATGAGTACCCGATGGGTAGCTTGCCATAGCTGTATGTTCAAAAAGCAAAAGCTAGGACAAGATGCTTCTGGAGCTACTTGTAATAGTACCGCAGGCGCTGGGTATTCCATGGATGCTTTCATGTCCCGGATAAAAAAGGTTGCGGGGCCTACCTCTTCAATGATCTCGTAAGGGCCTATCCAGGATGGATCCAGTCCCCGGGGCTCTAGGTAGACTTGCTTCATGACCCAGTCCCCCAACTTCAATGTCCGGGACTGTACCTTGGCATCGTAGTAACGAGCTATCCTCCGCTTGGTTGCCAAGTTATGCATGTGTGCCACATCTCTTCGTTCCTCGAGTAAATCAGCATCGAGGTGCAGGCCTTCCGAGTTGGTACCCGCATCGAAGTATTCGATCCGGGGACTCTGGATTTGTGTTTCAATAGGGAGTACTGCTTCTGATCCAAAAGCCATGCAGAAAGGAGTCTCTCTGGTGGTCTCCGTTGCCGTGGTCCTGATAGCCCATAACACCTCTGCGAGTTTAGCAGCCCAAAGACCCTTGGCTTAGTCAAGCTTTTTCTTCAGTATTTTCTTGATGATCTTGTTGACAGCTTCGACCTGACCGTTGGTCTGGGGGTGAGCCAGGGAAGCATAGAGGATCTTAGTGCCCAGGCGCTGAGTGTAAGCCCTCAACTCATCATTGTCAAACTAGGTACCATTTTCCTTGACTATGGTATCCGGGACTCCAAACCTGCAGTAGATGTTCTTCCATAGGAAACTTTTGACCTTTTCCGTGGTGATGGCGACGAGAGGTTCTGCCTCTACCCACTTTGTTTGGTAGTCCACGGCAACGATGGCGTATTTGAACTGTCCCACCACTGTGGGAAGTTTACCAATCAAGTCCAAACCCCATTGACAGAACGGCCATGGTGCAAGGAGAATGGAAAGGGCGATGGGCGGTGCCCTTGGGATATTTGCATACATTTGGCATTTGTGGCACGAACTGGATATTGTTTGGGCCAGGGCCGACATGGTTGGCCAAAATATCCTGCCCTTAGGGTCTTGTGTGCAAGAGATCGGGCTCCAGCATGGTTACCACATACACCAGCGTGAATGTCCCTCATTATTTTGTGACCTTACTCCGGTGTTACACACTTCAGGTTTGGAAAGCAATGCCCTCTTCTGTACAGTTTACCATTCATGATCGTCTATCGAGCTGACCTTAGCTGTAGTCTTCTGGCCTCGACCTTATCATCCGGTGCTAGGCCGTCGACCATGTATTTCAAAATTGGGTCCATCCATGAAGCTGTGTGATCTACCGCAAATATTTCTGACACCACCTTAGAAGTGCTAGGCCCCGCGAGTATTTCGACCTTAGTGGCCCCATAGGTAGGGCTTGGAGAAGTTGATGTGAGCTTAGCAAGGGCGTCTGCCTTGTCGTTTTCTGCCCTCAGTATTTGGGTAAAAATGTAGGAGGTAAAACTCTGAACTAATGCTCGAGCCAAGGCCTGGTAGGAGGACATGTGGGGCTCCTTTGCCTCGAAGTTACCGCTGACCTGTTTTACGACTAACTGAGAATCACTGAAGATACTAAGGTGTTGTACCCCAAGTTCCTGGGCGATCTGCAGACCTGCTATGAGTGCTTCGTACTCTGCGGCATTGTTAGATGCTTTGAAGGCAAATTTTAGGGCGTATTCGTATACTTGATCGTCCGGGCTAATTAGCAGGATACCGGCTCCACTTGTTTTCTTGTTGGAGGCGCCGTCAACGTATAATCGCCAAGTACCTGGGGGAGGTGGAACTGGGGTTAGCGGTTCAGGTGATTCCAGGGGTGGGTTATGGGAGGGAATTGCCTCGGAAATAAAATCTGCTGCTGCCTGGCCCTTAATAGCTGTCCGGGGCTGGTACTTGATATCGAACTCCCCTAGCTCGATGGCCCATTTAATTAACCTGCCCGATGTCTCTGGTTTCTGCAAAACCTGCCTCAATGGGTGATTAGTGTAAACGGTGATTGAGTGTGCTTGAAAGTAATGTCTGAGCTTCCGGGCTGATACCAGGAGAGCTAGTGCCACTTTTTCAGTGTCCGGGTACCTGGATTCTGCACCAGTGTACCTTTTCCAGCATAGTACACTGGGTACTCGCAATCGGAATCCTTCCTAATTAGAACTGAGCTCACAGCTGTTGATGATGCCGCCAGATATATGTAGAGCATTTCTCCGGGAACCGGTTTGTAGAGTAGAGGTACCTGTGATAAGTACGCCTTCAGGCCAAGAAAAGCAGCCTCGTGCTCCGTTGTCCAGGATATTACCTCGACGTGCTGGGTTTTTAGTAATTTGAAAAAAGGAGTACACTTGTCCGTCAGCCTGGAGATGAATCTTGACAGGGCGGCCACCTTGCCTATAAAAGATTGGACCTCGTTTCAGTAGGTTGGGGACACCATGTCTAATATAGCCTGCACCTTGTCCGGATTGGCCTCAATTCCCCTGTGGCTAACGATGTACCCGAGAAACTTTCCTACTTCGACCCCGAAGATGCACTTCTGTGGGTTAAGCCGCATCCCATTGCTCAATATGATGGTGAAGACGATTGACAAGTTGGCTACATGATCCTCCGGCGTTAAACTTTTTACCAGCATATGGTCCCCGTATACCTCCATGATGGTACCGATAACTTCCGCAAACATGGAGTTGACAAGTCGCTGATAAGTGGCGCCTGCATTCTTTAACCCGAAAGGCATGACCTGGTAGCAATAGAGACCTTTATCTGTGGTAAAGGCAGTGTGCTCCTCGTCTGCCGAGTTCATTCAAATTTGGTTGTACCCACTGAACGCATCCATGAAACTGAGTAACCGATACCCAGCGGTGGAGTCGATTAATTGATCAATTCGCGGGAGCGGGAAATTATCCTTAGGGCATGCTCGATTGAGGTTTGTGTAGTCCACACACATGTGCCATGATCCCGGAGATTTCTTTGGTACCATGACCACGTTGGCTAACCACCGGGGGTATGTTACTTCCCTGACAAAGTTGATGGCGATCAACTTCTTTACCTCAACCTAGATTGCCCGGTACTTATCGTGTGTGAAGGCCCTTTGCTTTTGTCTTACAGGTGTTGAGTAAGGAACAATACTAAGATTGTGCGTGGCTATCTCCGTCGGTATACCGGGCATGTCCTCATAGGACCAGGCGAATGCAGATGTGTTAGAGCGGAGAAACGAGATCAATCCTTCTCTGACAACCGGTGACAGCTTTGTACCAATCCTTACAGTCCTGTCCGGGAACTGCTCTGATAGGACCACCTCTTCAAT
>BDJD01001790.1:58498-87449 GCA_002564525.1 Rosa multiflora | reverse complement strand
GAGAGTGATCCTAAGGGACCACAGTATGCAAACAACACTTCAAAACTTGAATCTGATCTCTCAAGTCAGTGGAGATCGCTCATTCACATGGAGGATATCTTCGTAAATGAAGGCAACCACTTTATGAGTGTAGCCACCTTCTTGTTTTATTTATTATAAACTTACCTATTGTTGAGCATTTGTCATGCTCTCCAATGTCTCAATTTTTATGAAAATGATCCAAACTCTTTTGCTCTACAATCCAAATTAAATAGCCTAAGTTTGTCAGATCCTTAAATCTATTAAAATGTGATCTTCTGCTCTCTCTGTCGAATCGCGACTTCTTTCTTTTGGGGTCGTATTCTGATAAATTTTCTTGGTTATGCTTGTTTTGCTATTTAGTTATTGGTTGCCACTATTATCATCAATTTTGTCAAGGAACGGTGCGTAGTTGTACACCTGACTTGCATTCTAAGTTCTAATGTAACCTTCTATATATTTAAATGAATTGTTACATAATGGGAAAATTGGCACATCTCTGTTTACTTTTGCAATTTTAGTTATATTGTACATTGTGTGATATTCAGTACTGTTGTAATGATATTTTGGGACTTGTGGTTTTACAGCTTCCTTTATCAAGTGTTGAACAAATCGAATATGCTTGACATGATTGGCTTGGTAGACCCTGCTCAGACTGGTGTCATTGGCTGTGGAAATCCGACTAAACGAGCTCGTTCTTTGTCAGCTTCTTATTAAAGAGGGAAGCCTAGTCAGATTTTTTGGGTGCCCTATAACTCAGGGTATGAAAGCTTGATTCATGCATATATTTTGTTGGCTGCCCAGATTAATAGATATGAGCCATTTTGAACTTATGCTTATGAATAGGTTTGTGTACATGAGACAATGGTGGATTCATGAAAATTGCAATGAATGATTTTGAATGTGGATATTATGGTTTCATGAATGGGCAATTTTGATTTCCAGAATGCATGCATAACAATTGTAACAGGGGACTAGTAATATGTGTTATCTCAAATTGCAAACTCCAACAAAAGCACACAAAAACTTGTGGTTGCAGCTGCACAAAAACAACACAAAAATCAATTAGAAGTCTATTGTCTTTTTGGCATTGGGACAACATAAAATTGTAGTATGAAAGGCAAAACAACAACATAAGTTAGATGAAAGTATGGGCTAAAGTGTATAACAACAACAAATAAGTGTGATTGGACGTGATTACAGACAATATAAAACACGTACTATTAGTGGTCCTTTTTATATTCAGACCACAAATAATTGTCATCTAAATAATCTCAAACGACAGTAAATTGTCGTCGTAATGAGACTGACATAACAGAAAGAATATGATATCTATTGTCTAAACCATTTCCCAACATCACATATGTATAATTTCAAAACTTTTCACACAACACTTAAATGTCATACAAATCTATCCAAGAACGACACTTAATTGTCCTCTGATGCTCTTTACGACCATATATAATTGTCGTTTAAAGTAAATTAGCACAACCTTTAATTGTTGTTGTATGAGAGAAGACACTACATACGAGTCTTCATATTTCTTATTTAAGGGTATTCAGACCACACAAATAAGTCTTGCAAATATGCTTCACACAATAGTATTTAAAAAATACTGTGGTTGTTTTGTTTATCAGACAATACAAAACTGTTGTTTGCTTTTAAAGATACAGATCATAATGTTCCCAAAATGCAAAACTCATCAGACAACACAAGACTTTTATTTTTTTATGTCGTCTGATTTTTCAGACTACAGAACACTTCTGTCGTCTGATGCCCCCAAGAGATGACACCGTAGTAGACGACATATTTTTTGTTCATTCAGACGACAGAACAGTTCTGTCGTCTGAAGGCCTTTTTGCATAGTGTTGACTGGTGCTTTAATGCTGTGCTGTAGGCTAAAGATTTCAAGCAACAAGGAACAAAAATGAGAAGGAAGATGTGGTTTCAGAATATGAAGATAAAGTTAATTGTTGCGGGGATTGTTTAGGCATGTTAGGATCAGAGAGGAAAATACTCCTTTTTTATATCAATTTACTGAATACATTTTATATATGGTGGGATTTGAGTTAATTTGATTGTTTAGAACTTTTGTAACAATTAGACAACAAGAATAAATGAAAAGTATTGTCCAACACGTTATAGCACAATGGTAAAAGCTCAATGTGTCGTATCAAGCACAAATACGTTTAATTGTTAGCCTTCACACCACATTTTTTGTCAAAAGAACTGTTGAATGTATACAAAAGTCACGACAGCAACAAAATAAAAACTGTCGTCTGAATAAAACTCACACAACGGCCATAAAATAAAGCGACATCTGAATCGCAATCACACAACAGTTTTTAAAGTCGCCCGTTGTCTGAAGAACAGTCACAACAGCTAATGCTGTCGACAGGCTGCCGGCATGCTGTCGACATGCTGCCCCCATGCTGCCGATCCCTTCAGACGACGGTTCCCTACAATCGACATTCATCAGACGGCGCCTCAATATAGGACGGTCAGCCTCCATATCAGACGACAGTTTTTGCCCGTCGTCTGTTTCAATTTCTGTAGTAGTGAAGTGCAGCATATGACCACGTCATGGGCGAAGCCGTCATCCATGCACAGGCAGAATTCATCACATATGGAGAAACCCCCCCTCCCCCCCCCCCCCCCCCCCACCTCCGCCAACACCGGCAAAGACTACTCAGCCTTCCTCCAGCCATCAGGAAACCGCTAACAAAGCCCCTGCCACGTCGCCAACTGATAAGAAGAGAGAGTGGTAGCAGGGTAACTACCAGAGCAAGCGGCAGAAGGACCAGCATTACAACAAGGGCAACCACTCATCTCATGGGGATAACTATAATAAACAGACGGAGTCGTTCTAGCGGTACGCAGTGTTCACAGTCCTCACAGCCTCATATGAGGAGATATACGACCAATGCAAGGACCAGATTCCTCCACCACCCCCAAGAAAATACCCAAGGGTGGGAAAGCCCAGAAACACCAGCAAGTGGTGCAAATACCACGAGGACAGCGGTCACAACACCAACAATTGCAACACTCTCAAAAAGGCTGTGGAGACTTTGTACCGTGACGGCAGGATGGAACAATTCAAAGTACGCCAACCGCCATCCGTGGTTGCTAACATCGAACCCATACGCCCCATCAATACCATCGACGACGGTGCTCCGATCACCAATATGTCTCACAGGGCAAAAAAGCGTTATGCACGTGCTAACCACCCCAAAGAAGTTTGCAATATCCGCCATGAGCGTTTCGCTAAACTCCCAAAGTTTGGGTGGGAACCCATTACCTTCTAGGAGGAGGAACGCGGAGTGCATTTTCCCTACGATGACCCATTCTTGATCGACGCCATACTCGGTAAATGGTCAGTGGGAAGGGTACTTGTAGATAGCGGATCCGCTGTCAATGTCATCTTCAATGGTTGTTATAATCAACTCCAGCAGAACAGAAAATTACTCCAGGATCATGAGCCCCTGCTCAGCTTCTCCGATGACATCACGCAACCACTCGGTTCTAACTATATGAGGCTAGTTATCGGTACTAGGCCGTGCACAGCTGAAATACATACAGAGTTTATCATCGTCGATTGCTTCAGCTCATACAATGCCATCATTGGTCGACCAACGCTCAACAAACTCAAATGCATTATAGCCGGGTACATGCTTCTCATGAAGTTCCCTACGCCCAACGGGACAGACTGTGTTAGGGGAAGTCAGCAATTGGCACGAGAGTGTTATTCAACAATCATGTCGCAGTCGACACACAGCCATGAAATCCTAACGGTAGGAAACCATACACTAGCCCCAAATATCTTTGAAGATCCTAGGGAAGATGAGAAGAAATATGTCAAAAAGAAGCCTGTCAACCCAGAAACATCCTTGAGGGTGATCAACATCTCCGACGAACACCCTGAGTGGACAGTCCACATCGGCGCTCAGCTAGACCTAGAGGTAGCAACTGAACTCACCCAGTTTCTACCTGACAACGCCGCCGTCTTTGCATGGTCCTACGCTGACATGCCAGGCATCTCCCCTGAGATCATTACACACAAGTTGAGTATCAAGCCATCCTTCTATCCTGTCAATTAGTGGCGAAGGGCCTTTCATGAGGAAAGGTATCAGGCAATAGGGGAAGAGATCACAAAACTCCAGAACATTGGGTTCATCCTCCAAGTCAATTACCCCCAGTGGATTTCCAACCTGGTCATGGTCAAGAAACCAAGCGGAAAGTGGTGGATGTGTGTTGACTTCAAAAGCCTCAACAAGGCATGCCCCAAGGATAGCTTCTTGCTACCCCGCATAGACCAACTGGTCGATGCAACAGCCAGACATGAGCTACTCAACATGATGGACGCCTTCTCTGGCTACAATAAGATCAAGATGCACCCTGGTGACCAAGAGTGCACCACCTTCACCACCAACAACGGCCTATACTGTTACAATGTCATGCCCTTCGGTTTGAAGGATGCCGGTGCAACTTACCAGCGGTTGATGAATGCCATGTTCGCTGAGCATCTGGGTAAAATCATAGAGGTATACGTGGATGACATGTTGGTCAAAAGCATCAAGGCCAGCTGGCACGTGGCCAACCTCCGCATTATATTCGCCATTCTATTGACCTATGGCATGCGCTTCAACCTAGAAAAATATTTCTTTGGCGTCACCGCTAGCAAATTCCTAGGGTACATCGTTAGTGAGCAGGGAATAGAGGCCAACCCTGACAAGGTACAAGCCATCCTCAACTTGAAGGCCCCAGAGTGGAAGGTGCATGTATAGAGCCTCCAAGGCAAGCTAACCGCCCTATCTCGGTTCATCTCCAGACTCACTGACAAACCAACCGAGTGGAAGGTGCATGTATAGAGCCTTCGGTTTTTCAAAGTCTTGAAAACGACGAACAAGAAGGTAATCGACTGGAACCCAGACTGTGAGGCGGTGTTCCATAGTTTGAAAGAATACTTGGCGGCAGTCCTACTTCTTTCCATTCCCGTGCAAGGGGAAACACTATATGTATACCTATCGGTGAGCTGCGCCATTGTCCGACGAAAGGGCCAAGAGGAGCTCCCTGTGTTCTACGCAGGTAGAGGCATGAACGGGGTGGAAACAAGAGGAGCTCCCAAGGGCAAGTCGCTCTCGCACTCATTGTCTCCTCTACACACCTCCACCAATAGTTTCAGGTCTATAACATTCATGTCCTAACCAACCAACCGCTAAAGCAGGTAATGCAGAACCCTGAACATTCGGGGCACCTCAGCATTGACTACAAGCCAAGTACCGCCATGAAAGGCCAGGTGGTGGCAAACTTCATCGCTGAGCTCACCGAGCGTCAAGATGAACCTAACCTAGGGACACAAGCGGCTAGCACAAAAATAATAACCGCTGAGGAACCAGCCCCCCACCAGCAGTCTGATTGAAACCTCCACATTGACAGCTCCGCTTGCTCCAAGGCTAGCGGCGCTGAAATCATCTTAACAGGGCCAGGGGGACTGAACGTGGAATACGCGTTAAAGTTTAATTTCAAGGCCTTAAACAACATGGCTGAGTATGAAGCGCTAATTGCCGGCTTACTCCTCGCCATTGATTCGGGGGCTGATAGTGTCAACATATTCAGCGACTCCCAGCTAGTCGTTAACCAGGTCAATGACAGTTTCTAGAACAGGACTAATAATTAGCAGCATACTTGGGGTACGTCAGGACGCTTATCAAAAAATTCTACTTTCACACCATCACATAGATCCCCAGGAAAGAGAACGTCAAGGCTGATTCACTGGCACGACTAGCAACCGCTCAACCACACCAAAGTCCAACAGACACAAGGGTAGAGTGCCTTGACAAGCCAAGCATCACAAAAACCCCTAGCGGAAATTTTCAACATTGAGGTCCATCCCAGCTGGATTGATGAAATCATCGAATACAAGCGTAATGGAACACTGCCCACTGACAAGGTCGAATCCCGACAGCTCAAGCGGAGAGCAACTTGCTACAACATTCAAATTGGCAAGCTTTACCGTCGGGGGTTCACTCATCCCAACCTCCGGTGTCTGACCCCAGTAAAGGGAAAAGACGTTCTTGCAATGATTCACGTGAGGGAATGTGGAAACCACTCAGGCGCCAGGTCTTTGGCTAATCACACAATGCGATAGGGATAATTTTGGCCCATGCTCGGCGACGAGGCCAGAAAGGTGTCAAGGTCCTGTCACAAATGTCAGCAATACGCTGACCTCCCCCATGCCCCGGCGGAACCTCTGTCAATCATCATTGGTCCATGGATTCACTCCACCTAGGGCTTGGATTTTCTGGGAAAATTACCAACCTCCAAGGGTTAGTTCAAATACATCATTGTCGCCATTGACTACAATAGCAAGTGGATTGAAGCAGAACCACTGACGGCAATAACTAGAGCCAAGGTAACCTACTTGCTCAGGAAGAACATATACTGCTGCTACGGTGTCCCCCACACCATCTTCACAGACAATGGCACGCAGTTCAGCAACAAAGAACTCATATCTTTTACCGCTAACCTAGGCACCAAGATGAGCTTTGCATCTGTTGCTCACCCCCAAACCGACGGCCAAGTTGAAGCAGCAAACAAGATAATCAAGAAGTTGCTGAAAAAGAAACTCGACGACGCCAAGGGTTTATGGGCGGAAAAACTCCCGGACGTTCTGTGGGCCATTAGGACTACCCCAACTTCCGCCACTGGTGAAACGCCATTCTGTATGATGTTTGGTACCGGGGTCGTCCTACCCATCGAGGTCACACAGCCTACCGCTAGGATCGAGGGCTACTGCCCTGAGACCAACGGCGAGGGCATCGGCCTTGACAAGGACCTCCTCGAGGGGGAACGACACAAGGCCCATTTGCCAAACTTACAAAACAAGCAGCGGGTATCACGTTTCTACAATGCCAGAGTCAAAGCTCGGAACCTCCAACTGGGGGACTGGGTAATGAAGAAAGTCCTTCCACCGCCAACGACACTTCGCCCAACTTGGGAAGGACCATATAAAATTGTTGAAGTCGTTAGCCCCGGCACCTTCTACTTAATGGACAAGGATGGTGCCACAATGACCCACCCTTGGAATAAAGAACACCTTCGGTATTATTTTTAATAGTCATGTCGCTACCCAAGAGCATCTTGACTTTGCTAAATTTTTGCTCTATGTTTAGCTAAGGGAAGCTACCTAACGGGTGCTACCCCACTTTTGTAAGCGTTGATCTATCAGCTATCAATGAAACGAGGAATTATTCAAACCATTGTCACCCAGTCAAAGCACAAGAATTAACTAGCAACGCCAACAATATTCGGCGGACCACGTCCGCCACCTCGTGCACTTGAGAACAATTTTAATTTCTTTAATGTTTCGTTGATCGACAAAAGCCTAAGACAAAACTCTAGCGGCATGTCAACATGCAAGCAACATAACCATCGAAAACAATCCTACACTGAAAAATTTAAAAGGCAAATACTTCCATGTATTTAGGGTCGGAACTACCCGCCCAAAAATGTTCAATACATGTAGAGGCCTCATCGGCATTTCATTACACAAAATATATGTAAAGAGCTAGCTAAACTGGCGATCTTTAGGGATTGTTAGGTTCGGGGTCAGCGGTCTCTTCGCCCACCAGCAGCTGAGCGGTAGCCAGGCAGCTTGTCTGGTCAAAGCCTCGAGCAGTGGGACTTGGCATCATGCTGGTACCATCCGCACAGGTGTGTGCCGCCAGCACATTGGCCGTGGACACTTCAGATTGAGTAGGCACGGGAGTCCGCTGAGAGTCCTCTGAAGGCCCATTCCCACTCTCTCCGCTGCCAGAGCGCATCCCACCCCCTTGATCAGCGGCAGGCCCCTCCGTATTCACTGGCGGCTGCCTTAATGACCTCGCAGGCTGGGACGCTTTGACCCAATCAACGGCCCTTTTCTGCATCAGTAGCTCCAGATTGGCGGCAGCACCCCGCTTCGCCTCCTCCATCATGGCACGATGATAATTCACAGATTGTTTAAATGCCTCCTCGGCGTGCTCCTTCTCAGCACCCAGCCGGGCTACCTCAGACTCCAGCCTCTTTAGTTTGGCAGCCTTGGCGAAAGATTCCCGCTCGAGGATTTCAACCTTTTTAGCCTTGGCTGCTACTTGCTCATTCAGTAGAGCTATGTCTTGCTCGAGCTGATTAACTTTGTTGTTCAGCTCAAGGTGCTGCACAATGGCAACGCTCAGTTTACCACGCGCGTCCAGAGCATTACATTCAGCCTTGGTCAAGTGCAACTCTTTCTCCGCCAGCTTAGCCTGCACATCAACCAACTCCCCCCGGAGACATTCCAGCTCCTCTCGCAGTCGCTGCTCCACCTCAGGCTGCTTTGACACAGCCAGGAATAGCTCGTGCAGACAAGTGCCCGAAGGCCAAGCTGAAAAACTATTGCTGTAGGGCCGTCGGGCGGACGGTCCCATCCAGCCTGCCGAACTCGAGCCTCTTACATAGGTGAAAGAGAAACTCCCGCTCGAGATCAGTCAGAAACTCGGCGTAGGAGGAAAAGGAATCCAAACCTCCAGTGGGCACCTCCCTACAGACGGCCACGGTAACCTCCCGCTGCGGAGCCTGTCTTGCCTTCTTCTGGGGGCGAACCCCCACGGTTATCAGGTCTTCCACCTCCTCCTCTTCAGTGGGATCTTTTTGCGGCCTTTTCCCCTGGACCTTAACAGACACTGCGGCTCCAGGCCCGCAATGGTAACCGGCTCATGCCTCGCCGCTGCTTGTTCTTTCTAGGGCCCTTGCCTCCAGGGCAGTCCCGGGAGCAGGATTAACGCAGCTCCCGCTGACATCCCTTCGCCCAATACCTTTAACCGGAGTCAATGTGCGAGTGATGCGGCATTAGCATCTCCACCGGAGTCTCTGCCTGGCTCACAATAGTCTATTGAGCCGCCAGCCTAACAGCATATATGCCCTCAAGAAAATCCTGCATCTCCTCTCGATCCATGGCTTTCTGGAACGCGTCGCGGCTAGACATATTTCCCGGCAGAGAATCTGAACAAACAACACCAACTTAGCATTGACACTTCAAAAAAAAAAAAAAAAACTATGTGGCCAGCGGCACTTACTAACGGCGCGAGTCAACTTCAAGTCGACCAATAGTTCCTAGCCAGCAAGCAACAGCAGGTCAAGCAGATTGCGATTCTGCCAACACTCCATGATCCTCGCCGCCCGACACTTTTCCTCCTGCGTCAAGTTGAAGCGCAGGCCCGCTATACAAAAAAAAAAAAAGGAGAAGGAAAAAGTCAGAAAATAGTACAGGCAGTGTGGGAACTGCTAACGTTAATCAGTGAAATCTGCCCACCTCGAATAGGTTGGAACTCCAACTTAATCCTATGGGACGACGGACCCTTATGTGCCCCAACATCGTATTCCCACCCGGCCATGGCAACACAGAAGGTCCCTCGCCAGGGAGACATGGAATCCTTCAAATTCTCGATTAGCTTGGGCGCCCTGTGGCGACAGCTCAAATTCACCTGCCCGCTGCAGTCTTGGCACTTCACATATACCAACTGGTAGAAATGTAGCACGTCCTCTACGGTTGGACCCTCGCAACCGGATAAGCGGCATAGTGAGTTAAGCGCTATGAGTAACCGCCACATATTAGGGCATACTTACCCAAAAGTGATACCAAACTCGCAAACTAGGATTTGCAGATTTGGCAGAAGAGCAAACGTCACCCCCTGGCGGAAGATCGCCTCATGCATGGCAGCGTGCCCTACTGGAAGAATGGAGGCCTTCTCATCAGCAGTTGGCGAACGCATCTTCACCACTCCGGGCAGGCGGAACGCCCGCTTCAGACGGTTGATGGCGGCCACAATCATCGGCCCTCCCGCCTTATCAACTGCGGTGCCATCACTTAGAACCTAAGCGGACTCTATCTCTCCACCACCATACTCTCCCCCGCCAGTGGAACTACTAGCGGCGCTATTGCTCGCTAACAGCTCTTCGCGCCTATTGCAGGCGGCAACTTCCTCCCCCGCCCTAGAGCTTTCTGTACATCCCAAGGTATTGTCTGTAGCGGCCCGATATCTAGCTGCTCAAACAGTGAGGTTCCTGCATAGGCAGACGGACCCAACGAGTCAATAAACACCCTATCCGCCACGCTGAAGGACACGTCAGACCCGGAATCCTCACTGCTCGAGACCTCTACGACGCTAGCCATCACAAACCCTAAAACCCAAACCAGTCAGTTCACACAAGATCTAAGCTATCCCTATGTCAATTTTCATCCAAGAACATCAAGAACACCCATACCCAGAAATCCCATAAAGTGCCAAAATAAGAACAAAACGCATCCACACTTAAACCCAGATTCGACCATCTAGCAAGGCAAGAAACCCCAACCCCCTGTCAAACACCTAAAACCCACCCAAAACACAATTCAAGACCCTTAGATACAGACAAACAAAGAAGATCCAATGAAACAAGGACGAAATTCAGAATACCAACCTTAAAGATGGAAACTTTGGTCTGCTCGAGGGTGCTTGTCTTCACTTCAGGAGGCCTTTGCCCTTCAAGGATCGATAACCTCACGAAATCGTAGGATCTCCTCCTCGGTTCTCAGAGGCAAGCTGGACAACGACGATATCAGTTCAAAGTGCGAAGTGCCAAACTACTCAGTTTCCCTTTCTTTTATGTTAACATCAAACCAATCTAGGCAGTCCGCTGAAAAAAGACATCGTAGCACGGCCATACACTTGCCCCACGAATGCACTAACCCCCTGGATTAACCGAGGCAACGCCTCAGTTACAAAATCAATAATTACTCGCATTAATGGCGAAGAGACGGGCATGCTGAAGAGACATTATCACGCACGCTAACCCAATCTGTGAAGGCCACGTGTCGGGCATCGTTAAACGAAGTGTCTACCTGAAGTAACCATGGAAGAGGAAGACTACCAATTGTCGGAGTCTCCGCTAAGCGCAACTCCGCCAGCGAAACTCACTTCTTGCAAGCGAGTCTCCGCTAAGCTCAACTCCGCTAGTGGAACTCCCTTTTCTTCTTGCAAAGCGAGTTTTCGCTAAGTGCAACTCCGCCAGCGGAACTCCATTTTCTTCTTGTAAGCAAGTCTCCGCTAAGCACAACTCCTTTAGCGAAACTCCCTTTTCTTCTACCAAGCGCTTCTCCGTTAAGTGCAACTCCGCCAGCGGAACTCCCTTTTATTCTTGCAAGCGTGTCTCCGCTAAGCGGAACTCCTCCAGCGGAACTCCCTTTTCTTCTTGTAAGCGTCTCTCCACTAAGCGCAACTCTTCCAGCGGAACTCCATTTTCTTCTTGCAAGCGAGAGTCTCCGCTAAGCGCAACTCCACTAGCGGAACTTCTCCCTCATACAGGAAAAACAGTTTGCTGAAGAACAACTAGCCAGGTCCCCGCGACACTTCTTGCCGCTTACAATCAACGGAGGAAATTCCGCCAACGGCGATTCCCGAGGTAACACCTCATTCCGACGACGACTGCCACGCGGAGTCACATAAGCCATGGTCCTCTGGGACAAGGGGACAAGTCTACAGTCTTCGACGACCCTGATCAGGCACATTGACCCCCGCCACTTGGGTATCAAACATTGGGCTCACTACCCAACACCCTCTGCTCAACGCAGCTCACCTTGACAAACAATACACCGGTCAAACGGAGGTCTATCTTAGCCGGGGAGTGGGGGACTCCTTGGGGGGGCCTAGTAGGAGCTAATTATGCGTTTGTACTTACGCCAATTATGCTTTTGCAAGAGTAGCAGAAGTAACGCTTCGGACCGCTAGGCAACTCCCTAACCAAGATTGCCCTCCTTGACTGGGGACTTAGGAGACTTGTACTTACATAGGCATTTGCAAGCATAATTAGCTATAACGAGCCACGCTCATGCTACCGCCAGTGGTACAAAAACCCTCCAAAAGGGTGACCTACGGGAACACAGCCAAGCAAGCTACCACATGAGCCAAGGCGTACCCCCAGATCACCGCTAACGAGCCGCCACGCGCAGCGCCAAGATAGCATCAGAAGTTCCAGAAGATGGGAACTGAAGCATATCAGTCCCACATCGAAAACATATCAGTCCCGCATTGAAAACATGAAGAAGATCAGCTTCTTCCTCACCCATAAAAGGTTATCTCCTCTATTCTCATTAATTACGCATTTACTACTTACCTATTGTTACTTTGTAAACATAAATACATTGAATAACTTAGGAATCAGAGAAGAGAAGACTGCCCAGTGCGGCCTCCCTCTAACACCGACTGTATTTTACTTGACAGGTAGCGGAAGCTCTGACTATCACAAGTAGTAGTCCGCCCATCGGTTCAGCATTAACCAAGGTTCAGCTACCGCTGAACTTTAGACATCAACATATCCTTCATATGATTAAGAAACTGCATAGATGCCACTCTTTCCTCTCTCTCCACGCCGCCGACACCCTCTCTCTCCCCGATCTCCACCTCTGGTTTCTCTCTCTCTCTCTGATCTCCACCACCGATCCCCGATCTCTCTGGCTCCCTCGCCCACCTCAAGGAGACCTCAAGGAGATTAATATGTGCGTTTGCTCAGAAAATTTGATGAGGAAAGCTTTTTCGAAGACCAAGGGCTCTACGACTCGTCTTCGTTACCGCTATGCTCCTATATTGGAGCTGACCCACCCTCGGCTGCCTCATCCAAAATGGTGCCGTCTAACCCCAGCTCGTGTCGTCTAACCTTCCCAACCTCTCCAACTCCCTCACCAACCTTTGAGTCCCGAAGCAATAGTAGCAATTGTAATAGAGAATTGCGTGGCCATTCCTATTAACACTTGGTTGCCGGAGTCGGTCTGAGTTCTAAATGTAGACCTCCGAAGCTAACGGTGGTTGTGGAGGGTGTCCAGGAGGTTGGTGTCGAAGCCATGTTCTTCAGGGGTATCATCAGGTCCATGTTTTACCACATTAACAAAAGCAAAAGTGCAACTGGAAATGTAAAGAGGATTATGGATGCGAGTTGATTTTTGATTTTGGTTTCTAGCTCTGATCGAGGCTTTTGAAGTGGATTGTGATGAGGGTTTATTGGATGGTCTGTGAATAGATTTGAAGTGGTGTTAGTGTTTAGATCAATGAGGTTTGCCTTTTGTTGGTATCTCCATGCTTAACATTTGTAAGGGAGGCAACTCAGGAGGTGCAACCTATGCTTATATTTCAATTCTTTTTAGTAGTTTAGAAGGACACATAAAGCAAGTACAGGTTCAAAAATCATACCATTTAACCAAAATGACACAAAGCAAGTATAGGTTCAAATGTATATTCAAAATTTCTTCTCCTTGTATTTTTAAAAATTTCAGCAGCAAGTAGTTGGTAAAGTATGTAAATTTTGTTAGTTTTCCATTAACCCTAAATGGTTTTATTGGGGGGCAATAGACGTCTATTGCCCCCCAATAGACGTCTATTGGAATAGACGTCTATTGGGGGACAATAAATGTTTTGAATCGATGTAATCTCTTCATTTTTTTTTCTTTAATCAAAATTTTATTTGTCTAATTTTACGGAGATTAATTCTGATTCCGGCCATCGAAAGTTCTATTGAGGGCAATAGACATCTATTGCCCCCAATAGACGTTTGTTACCCCTCTATTGGTGGGCAATAGACTATTGGGGGGGGGGGCAAGAATAGAGGGGCAATAGACGTCTATTGGGGGTAATAAACATTTCTGGCGACCTATGAGATCTCCGACCATCTCTTTGGAGACCTCTGGTGAGGTTTTCAAAAACGTGCAGTGGGCGGCGGCCAGTAACCTAATTCCGAAGACTTGTGACCGGATTTTGGAGGCTGCTGACCTGGCTCCGGCAAAGTTCCCTATTGCTTCTCTCTCTCTCTCTCTCTCTCTACGTAACAAAGGGGTGAGGGTAAAATAGTCTAAAAAAAAAACTTAATGTGGTATTAAGGAAGACTTCTTTAGAGTGTTTTGGGTAAGAGAGAATTAAAAAAATAATAAGGTAAGTGGGAAAAAAAATCTTGTACCTACATGTGCCAGAACGAGCATAATTAGCTATAATGAGCCACGCTTATGGTACCGCCAGAGGTACCGACTCCCACCAAGGGGGTAACCTGTGAAGGAACGGCCAGGCGGGCTACCGCTCGAACCCTGGACCACCCCCAGATCACCGCTGACGCGCAGCCACGCGCCGCGTCAAGACGGCATCAGAAGCTCCAGACGCTGGGAATCGAAGCACATCAATCCCACATCGGGTACAAAAAGAAGATCAACCTCATCCTCACCTATGAAAGGTTCTCTCCTCTCTCCTCATTAATGACGCAATTACTACTCATTTATTGTTATACTGCCCATATACAGTGACTGACTTAGGCATCGGAGAAGTGAAGACCGCCCAGCGTGGTCTCCCTCTGACGCCCTGTCTCTCGTGTTGCAGCAAACGGAAACCATCTAATCCTCGGAGTAGCAGTCCGCCCATTGTACCCGCGTTAAACAAGGAGCCGGCTACATTGGCGCCGTCTGTGGGAGTATAGGAGCTTAGGTTCCAAAATTTCATTTATATCCCAAAGAGAATTACATGAAATATTTATGCCTCAGCGGCTACAAAAATTTTACTACTCCTACTTTCAGGGGTTGGCGGGGTCGGCGAGGTCGGCTCCGCTACCTTCAGTATCTCCACTGGCAGCCTGCGGTGGATGTCAACGGCTCGTCTGGTCCGACCCTTGGGCTGTGGGACTGGGGGTCTCTACTGTGCCATCCGCCCGGGTGTGGGCCGCTAAGAACCCAGCGGGAGACACCTCAGACTGGGTAGGCGTCCGCTGAGAGTCACCCTCTGGAAATCCGCCACTCTCCCCGCTACCCGAGCGGGCTCCTTCAACATTACCAGGGGAGGCAGTGGGAGCGATACTTGTTGTCGGCGGAGCTTCCTTAGATGGCTGCACTACCAGCATCGACGCTTTCACCCAGTCGATGGGGGCCTTCTGCTGCAGCATCTCCACATTCGCTCGGGCGCCGGCCTTCGCTGCTTCGGTCAGTGCCTTCTTATACTCCGCCGACTGCTTGTATGACTCAACAGCGGCGGCCGCAGCATGGTCCCCTCAGCCTCCAAGCGAGCGACTTCACCCTCTAGCCGCTTGATCTCAGCCTGTTTGGCGGCGGACTCCCACTGAAGAATCTCTACTTTTTTCTCCTTGGCGGCCACCCGATCCCGCAGCAGGGACAGGTCTTGCTCCAGCTTGCCGAACTGTTCGTTCCACTCCAAGTGCCGCTCAATGGCAACGTTCAGCTTACCACGGGCGTCTGCCGCATCGCAGTCGGCCTTTGTCAAGCGTCGCTCGACATCAGCCAACTTTTCCTAGGCCTTCCCCAAGTCCCTCTGTAGGCCCGCCACTTCCTCCCTGAGCTCCCGCTCAACCAGGGGCTGTTTTGACGCCGCCTGGAACATCTCATGTAGCCCAACGGCGACGTGTCCAAAGGCTGTGCTGAAGGGCGATTCACTGACGGCGGTCGACCGAACAATCCCCTCTAAGCCGCCGAACCCCAGCCGCTCGCAGAGGTGATACAGGAACTCCCGTTCACCGTAGTTGAGGAACTCGGCGTAAGCGGCAAATGAGTCCAAGCAGCTCGTACCCACCGCTGTCGCCGCATCAGCGATAGCCTCGGGAGGAGCCTGCCTTGACTTCTTCGGCTGCTCACGGACCTCGGTTACCTCCACTTCTTCCTCTTCCCCGCCCGAGTCAGGTTGACTGCATTTTTGCTGAAGGATCCGCATACCTCCAGCAGCGGCAGGCCTCACACCCCCCGTCGGCGGCTCCAACCCCCTATGGTGACACCCTCTGTTGGGCGCACCGCTTTCTTCGGCACCCCGAACCGTATCGCCTGTGTTCTCTCTTTCTGCGGCGCCTCGCTCGACACGCCGGTCCCGGCCTGAACAGCGGGCAACCCGTCACCACCAAGGTGGGATTAGTGCGGCATTAGCAGCACCACCGGAACCTCAGACGGGCTCACCGCCAGCATCTCCGGGTTCACCACAGTCTTCTGAGCCGCCAGCTCAGACTCGTACATGGATTCCAGAAAGTCGTTGATTTCAGCGCGGTCCATGGCTTTCGCGAAGGCGTCACGGCTCGCTTTGTTCCCCGGCGGAGTTTCTAAAAAAACAAAAAAGAAGTAACAAACCAATCAGCATGAGGCAACCTCACAAAAGATGCGGTGTAGCGGAGAGTACTTACCAACGGCACGCGTCAGTTGTTGAGCCACCAACAACTCCCACCAGGTAAGGAGACGGAAGTCCAGCAAGTTGCGATTCCGCCAGCAACCTCTGATGCGTGCCACGCGGCACTCTTCCTCGCGACTCAGGTTGTACCGCAACCCCGCTGCACAAAAAAGGGTCGTTATCAGTACAGAGTACAAGGCTAAAAAAAAAAAAAAAAGGAACCCCGCCAGTCGGGTTCAGCGGAAACGGCAAACAACCTTGGATGGGCTGAAACTCCGATTTAATTCTAAACGTCGGCTCCCCCTCGTTGGACCCCGCTTGGTACTCCCACCCTGCCGTTGCAATGCAGAAGGAACCCCGCCAGTACGACATTGAGTCCCTCAGGTTCTCGATCAGCTTGGACGCTCCCTGGCGACGACTGAGGTTTACTTGCCCTCTACAACCCTGGCTCTTCACGTACACCAGTTCGTAGAAATGTAATACCTCCGCCACGGTCGGTCCTTCACAACCAGACAACCGCCACAACGAGTTCAGCGCTAGCAGCAACCGCCACATGTTGGGGCAGACTTGCCCAAAGGCAATGCCGAACTAGCACACCAGAATCTGAAGGTTGGGCAACAGCGGGAAGGTCACTCCCTCGCAGAATATAGCCTCATGCACAGCGGCGTGGCCAGCTGGCAGGATCGAAGCCTTCTCCTCCACCGTCGGCGAACGCAGCTTCACCACGCCGGGCAACCGGAACACCCGCTTCAGCCGGTTGACGGCAACAGCGGTCATCCTACCTCCCGCCTCGTCAACAGGGGTGCCATCCTCAAACCCCCAAGCCGACTCCGTATCCTCCCCCGCTACCCCTTCCCCCCCCCCCAGCTGAACCGCTGGCGGCACTATTGCTTTCTAGGTGCTCCTAGTGCATAGTGTGAGCAGCGGCAGCCTCCCCCTCCCTAGAACTCTCCGGACGCGGTGCACGACCCATAAATTCGTCCCACGGTATAGTCTGTAGCGGCTCGACCTCTAGCGGTTCTGGCACTGAGGTTCCTGCACGGGCAGACGGACGCAACGAGTCAATAAAATTCCTATCCGCCGCGCTGAACGACACTTCAGATCCGGAATCCACACTGCTCGAAATCTCTATGACGTCGGCCATCCCAAAACCCTAAAACCCAAATCAGTTAGCTCACACAAGATCTAACCTATTCCTATATCATTCAGTGCCTAAGAACATCAACAACACTCAACCCAGAAAATACCAAAACAAGAACAAACGCACTCAAACCCAGATTCAACCATCTAGAAAATCCCTAAAAACCCCAATTCTGTCAAACACAGCAACCCATCCCCAAACCCACTCACACCCTCACGAGACGTCAACGAAGAACATATCACAGCAACACCTAAAACCCAAAAAATCGCCATGGCAGGGAGATTAATGGCGAAACCCATCATTACTCAACATTAATGGCGAGGAGATGGCTAGGCGGAGGAGGCACGCCTCCGCACGCTAATCCATTAGGGGTTCATCACGTGTCCACCACGGTCAGACGAAGCGTCTAGTAGAAGCCACAACTTTTGGAGGAAGGCGCCAAACATCGGCGAAGTCCGCTGAGCGAAACAACGCCAGCGGAACTTCTCACTTGTCATCTTCCAAGTGTCGAATTCCGCTGAGCGAAACCCCGCCAGCGGAACTTCTCACTTGTCATCTTCCAACTGTCGAAGTCCGCTGAGCGAAACCCCGCCAGCGGAACTTCTCACTTGTCTTGTCATCTTCCAAATGTCGAAGTCCGCTGAGCGAAACCCCGCTAGCAGAACTTCTCACTTGTCATCTTCCAAGTGTCGAAGTCCGCCGAGCGAAACCCCGCTAGCGGAACTTCTCACTTGTCATCTTCCAAGTATCGAAGTCCGCTGAGCGAAACCCCGCCAGTGGAACTTCTCACTTGACACCTGTCGAAATCTCCTATGAGCGGATCCCCACTAGAAAACTTCCACTTGTCAATTTGCAAGAGGCGGCCTCGGCTATACGTGGCACTGCCGGTAGAACCCCCTCCATCTTGCAAACCCAGTGCGTTGTTGAGCGCAACTCTGCTCACTAACTACCACCAAACACGTCTACGCGACGCTGTTCCCTGCTACATCCAGCCGGGGGTATCCGCCAACGGCGAATCTAGAGGCTATGCCTCAAGCTGACAACGACTGCCACGCGGCGTTACTGTCAGATCATCCCTACGGGGCGCGGGGACTTGTCAACAGTCTACGACGACCCTGTTCAGGTACGTTGACCCCCGTCACCCAGGTACTAAGATTGGGATCGCTACCCAACACCCTCTGCTCCGCGCAGCTTCCCCTCAACAAACAATTTGCAGACCATCAGGAGGTCCGTCTTGGCCAGGGAGTGGGGGACTCCCTGGCGGGCCTAGCAGGGGCCCACCCGAAAGGGTATAAAGCGTTCGCTCAGTAAATCCATGGTTGACAACGCACTGACGCTAATTATTCTGTTGCAAGTCTAGCGGAAGTAACGCTTCACACCGCCGATCAACTCCCCAACCAAGATTGCCCTCCTTGACTGGGGACTTGGGGGACTTGTACCTACATGTGCCAGAATGAGCATAATTAGCTATAATGAGCCACGCTCATGGTACCGCCAAAGGTACCGACTCCCACCAAGGGGGTAACCTGTGAAGGCATGGCCAGGCGGGCTACCGCTCGAACCCTGGACCACCCCCAGATCACAGCTGATGCGCCGCCACACGCCGCGTCAAGACTGCATCAGAAGCTCCAGACGCTGGGAATCGAAGCACATCAATCCCACATCAGATACAAAAAGAAGATCAACCTCTTCCTCACCTATAAAAGGTTCTCTCCTCTCTCCTCATTAATGACGCAATTACTACTCATTTATTGTTATACTGCCCATATACAGTGACTGACTTAGGTATCAGAGAAGTGACGACCGCCCAGCGCGGTGTCCCTCTGACGTCCTGTCTCTCGTGTTGCAGTAAACGGAAACCATCTAATCCTCGGAGTAGCGGTCCGCCCACCGGACCTGCGTTAAACAAGGAGCCGGCTACCGCCGGACTTGAGCATTAACAAATCTCTTAAAATGGGGTAAAATAAAAAAAAATTATATGCCACTGATAGAATCTCTCTCTCTCTTTCTCTCTCTCTCTCTCATGATTGGTTTGTACTTTCTCAGGAGCGTGGCCCACCGTTATTGTCCTAACTTAACCACTCATTGGATGTTGGAGTGTGAGTCACCCACTTATAAGTTATATTTATATTTGTAACTTATCCAATATGGGTTAATTCCTCTCCAACACGCCCACTAATCTAACTATAGGTCTGCACGTGCAATTGATTAACAAATCAAATTCCAATATTGGAAATTGGGGCACAAAGTCCTAAATAGGAGACTTAGCGAATCAATTAACATTTCAGATTCCCACATTGGAAACTTGGTCAATTAAGTGACAATCTAATCTGAATATTTCGGATGGGTCAATGACAATAGGAGACGTGATTTGAGATGGACCCGCTCTGGTACCATATATGTCAATCAAAAACAAACATAGCCTTTGACCCATCATTGTACGATATTGACCTAACTTTACCACCCGTTAGTTGTTGAGTTTTAACTTAATAGGCCTCAGTACAATTGATTGTGAGCCACCCATAAAGTTATATTTTTATTTGTCACTTTTTCAGTGTGGGGTCTTTCCTCTCATAGAGATCTCGATTGTAATACATTTCATTTAGTGTTAACCTGCTTAATTAATTCATCACTTAGATGTACTCAACCACATTTTTATTTAAATCAAATGGTCGAGAATAATGAGAAAATTACAGCGAGTATATTTGCCTCATCATTCTTCATTATTGTATAGAAATCTAATGACAATTGAGCACAAAAGTAAGAGAAATCAAGTATGTATATACAGATTTTCTCACCTAAGGCCTATATGTATAGATGACCGTGGTTATAATTTCTTCATTATATATTTCTATAGTTTAAATGTTTCCTCCTCTCACATCATTGCACAAAAAAAAAATTGTATACATATTTATTGCCAACAGATACGAATTGCCAACCAAAATTAGCATGGTGGATATACCTAACTCTGCAAAGGTACACATTTGGAGAGTGTGTCATGATATTTTACCTTCAAGAGATAGACTACCTTCAAAAAGGGTTGAGTTAGAAACAATGATCTGTCCTCTGTATTCTATTGTAAGGGAATCTACTCTTCATATTTGTCGAGACTATTCCTTCACGAGGCAGCTTTTGCAATCCAATGTTGTGGTGTTTCAGGTTTGCTGCAATCCCCATTTTGCTAACCATAATATGTTGGAGTGGTTATGTGCTTGTGCAAGTGAACTTTCTTTGCAAAGTTTGGGTGAGTTAGTGTATTTACTATGGGGTGTCTGGAAAGAACAAAACTGTTGAGTTTGGGATGGTCAAATTAGTCAGGTTAATGATGTTTTGATCAAGACGGTTTCTAGGCTACAGGATTTCAGGTCTCATGCCTTGAAACCAGGTGGAGTAGTGAGAACTAGGGATATGAGGGTGACTCATTGGTCAGCACCTCCAATTGGTTGGTTCAAGATTAATGTTGATGGTTCCTATCACCATGTCACTAAGACAGGAAGTTGGGGCTTCATTGTAAGGGATTGGCAAGGCACTATGCATGCTGGTGGTGGTAATCCATTGTTTGGCATGCTTTCTCCAGAGCATGCTGAGGTAGAGGCCTGTAAGCAGGTTGTGAACTTTGCGGTGGAGCAAGCTTTCCTGCTTGCTATTGTCGAAACTAACTCACTGTTGGTGCAGCAGCAGTTGGTTAATCAGGATGGAGCTAATAGGTCAATCTTGGGACGCATATGTGAAGATTTGGTTGTATTAATTGTTGGCTGCTACCCAAATCTATGAGTTGTTCACACGAAAAGGGATGCAAATAAGGTGGCTCATCTTATGGAAACATTTGTATCTCAATTCCAAATGAGGTTTTTTACTTTTCTACACCTTTCTTTTTTACAGACTGCATTAGCAGCTGAAACTTGTAATATGTAAGTTTTCTACATCTCAATAAAGGCTGACCTCCTTTCTTTCAAAAAAAAAAAACCAAAATTAGCAATATATCAATATACTACCAAATGCAGAAGAAGAAAATCCAACCAGAAATTTTTGACCCACTCGAAGGGGTCCAAATTTGCAATATATTCATTAGTTACCAAATACAGAAAAATAATATTCAACCTCAATTGTTGAACTAACAGCTGAACCAAAATTAGCAATATATCAATATACTACACTACAAAAAAGAATTCATTTAGCTTCACCAGTTAGCGTCGGCATCAGAATGCCGTCGCCATTGATCAAAAATTCGCCACGGCAAATACAGCGTCGCAAAGAGAAAAATTATTTGCCACGGCATGGCGTCGCCGTCGCATAAATATGCCTTCAATTGCTACGGCAATATATTTCCGTCGCCAAAATTTACTTCTTTTAGCTACCGTAATCGATGCCGTCGTATATTTTTATTTTATATATTTTGTTTCCGTCACTTAGGTTTTTTGGGTTCGGAAACATTAATCGAGTTCCCTTCGCATTCACTTCATAGTTTTCAATGGGTTGGTATTCAGTAAGGAGAAAAAGAGTGTGTTTGGTTGGAGTTGTAGATCGAAGTTGGTGATGTCAAAGGGGTCCAGATCTGTAACTTATGAGTTAGGGGTGGAAACTTGTTTAAGATCTAGGTTGGCTTAGGGAAATTGAAGGAATCTGGCCTGGGTTTTAGGGTTGTTCTACCTGGGTTCTTTGGTTCTGTCGTTCTATTCGCTCCTCCACCAGATTGTTCAATTGTAATATAAATTATCAATCCCAATCGAGTAGCCGACGAAAAAGCTAGCAACTGCCAAGAAGGCTAGCACTGCTTTTGCTCACCCTCCTTATGAATGAGGTATTCTGCTCAAATCCAATTTCAATTTCAAATGGGTCTACAATGGGGAGCTCTTACTTGTTACACTCTCCCCTCTCCTACTCTCAATTTCCCTAATTTTCTTCTCATTACCCAATCCGCAATTGTTCAAACTCCATCTCCTTCCTATTTTTCATTCTCTTTCTGCATACTCAATCTGTCACTCAGACCCAAAATGTGGCCTCCATCTTTTCTTGTGCTATTGATTCGGTATGCATATTATCTCCCTTGTTGGTTCAATTTTGTTAGTTTATGGAATCATCTTTTTCATAATTTATTTTCCAGTTGGTATGCAATTATGATTGATAGATCGTAGAAAAAATTAGATATGGTTTTGTGTAGTTTTACATAAAGAGAGCATGATTAAGAAATTGACAAGAATGGTTTCTCACAATAATGATCCTTTCTTTCTCAATTGTTCTGGCTTTGACATTTGGTCTCAATATCTGGGCACGCTTCTTCATTGACAACAGTTCAAATTATGCAATACTGATAGAGGGCTTTGCTTCTATGACACCACTTCTTGCAATTGCAATAATTCTTGATTCCTTGCAAGGTGTCTTTTCGGGTCAAGATCAACATTTGTGATTTTCTATTTGAGCTTTGTTCTCTTTAGTTTTCTGGTCATTTCTTGGTGTACATTTAGTGGTTATGGTTATATTTAGGTGTGGCAAGAGGATGTGGGCTGTCTATGTGAACTTGGGCACATTCTATTTTTTTGGCATGACAATTGCTGCTCTTCTTGGGTTTGAGTTCAAACTTTATGCCAAGGTAATAAAATTTATATAGTAATTTCGTTCTTATTTTGCTTCACAGTTCAATTCATTTATTTTTTTGGTTGCTATTTTGGCTTAATTTGGGTGTAGGGCTTGTGGATTGTTGTTGATTACACAGCTCAAGAAATGGACATGTGATTTCTCTCAAAATCCCAAAGAAAGAAAACCAGTTTTGGAGCATAGCTAAGTAAGTGTGGCATAGATCTACACCTCTAGTTGTCTTTTATAGTTTAGCATTTACCTGGTGTTGGATTTGAACTAATTTAATTAGACATTTACAGATGTGAAGCATCATTGTATTTAAACAAGTTGTATCTCCACCTGTTTATTATATGTTCTTTCTAGTATATGTTCATTGCTCTCTTTTGTTTGTCATTTTCATGGAGAAGACACTTGAGAAATATCAATGATCGAAAGAGCTACGAGCTCCCTTTGTAACTTCGTTTAAGATATTTAGGTTTTTTTTTCTTTTGGGCTTTACTCCTGCCAACATATGTTAGTTCATAATGGTTTACATAGAGTTAATTTTGTAGTTGCTGTTAAGTATGGGATTGTAGATCCAAGTACTACATCAATTATGGGATTTGTTTGTTACAGAAACCCAGAGGAGATCCCATGGGGTCAGTTTGGTGCCGATATTGTTGTGGAGTCTACTGGAGTGTTCACTGACAAGGACAAAGCTGCTGCGCACTGAAAGGTCAGCTCAGTTTACAATTTTGTTTAATTTGATTGCAGAATGATCTGTTGGTCCTGTTTTTGGTATATGCATGAATTTGACTGTGTTTCTAGGATTGGATCCTTCAGAATTGATATTTTTGTTGCTAGGGTTATTTGAGTGATTTTTAAGTAATGCTAATAGGACTAGTACTCCATTTAGACTTGAATCGTATGTATTTGTTAATCATTTGCATGGTTCTGTATTATATTGAAATAAGTGACAGCCACATATTTCAGGTTTGTAATCTTTCTCCAGTCTTCAAACTAAAACGAAGTTGCTAATATTTTTTCAGTTTTTGTTTTGCTACACGTTTTCAAAAGTTTTGTATGGTTGTAAATATGATCATATGCAAAGACTGATACAACTGAAATCAGATTGCTTTATTTAGTTCTTTGTCAGGTATTGAAAATGTGATTCAGTGATTGTTTTGGTTTTCCGTTTCTCATTATCAAATGAGCTTCGGATCTTTTGGCCTTCAAAATGTAAACTGCTTACAGGATGGTTCACATCTTCTTTAGATTGGATCATGCAATAGTATTGCCAGTAGAACAAAGTAGCTAGGTGCACATTATTTCATGTCCTTCTGGTATTTGATAGTATATCAATTATGGATGAATCTTCAGCCCATTGGTTCTACAAAGTAAGATTGGTGATTGGTCAAAGTGTACTCAAACATGAGGTATTAATTTCTTTGTAGCTTTGGTTTCTAAATTACTAACGTATTTTCTTTTTGAAAACCAGTGAGGCAGACAATGGGATTAAGAAAGCAGAATTTTCAAGGAATCCTAGATATCATCCGTATGGATGAAGTATATCCTGCAAAAGAATCTTGGTCCAGAATGCTATTTGGAAAGGAAAATGTCAAGGTACATATTTTTACGTATGTTATCTTGGTCTATAGGACCAACAATGTGTCAATTTCCACACTTCACATTAGTTCTTTGTCCTTTGTATGAAGAATCATTGATCCCCTTTTACATTGTGTGATGTGTATGAAACTTTCTCTACTAGGAGGGGTTGTAATGTAAATTTGTTTTGGGCTCAGCTTTGCATTCCACTTAATTTTTCCTTTGCAAAAGCAAGTAGTGACATGAACCTAAAATTGCAGCCGAAACTTTTTAGAGGTACTGCTAAATTACTGGGAACCAATAGTCTTGAGAAAAAGAATGCACAGGAAGGCCATTTTATATGTACAAGTACGTCTTCAATTATTGTGGTCATTGGATTTTCCTTTACCCCCATTTGTTAGTTCAAGGAAGGGATATCAGTTTTTCTAGGCCGAAAGAGTTTAAGGAAAATTGTACGAGTTACAAGTGTTCAAAAATTTAAACATAGATATAGAAGACCAGCAGTGTCTATTGTAAAGTTTAAGGACAAGGATGTCACTGGGAAGAGGATTCAAGGGGTATGCTGTGTTTCATAGTTTCATAAATTGTCTCAATTTCATATCCATGGTTTTCCTGTTCAATTTCACATCAAACCTACTTGCTTTGGGACTGTGCCACCTTGCGACCGTTGCTCTTCTGATCTGCTGCTTACCTTTTTTATTGTGTAGTGAATGTTCAAGTTTATGGTTTGGAATGAAAAGACCTAAAACCATGATTCCTTTTTTTGTTACTATTGTATGCAGTTCCAATCAAAATAAATGATCACATTCTCACAGAGCCTGTTTTTTTATTTTGCTATTTTGGTTTGATGTGATACTTAGTCTGCATTGCTTGTTTGGCTGGTGTTAGCAACTAAAACAATTAGGAAACATCATTTGATTACTGTTGGGCAGGTGAGGGTGCTGTGATCATTTGCTTCACTTCTGGTATGAAATCTCTACTCTTTTCTATCTGTTTGCGAGTGAATGTGTGATCTTGCTTTATCTGGAAACTTGTTATTGCTGCTCAGCTGAGTTCTAATTTACAATTAATATTTCCTTTCTGATGCTGGTTCAGAGGCTAAAGAGTTTTCGATAATATGGTTGAATTCGTTATCTGATTTACATTTTTCAACTTTCTCAGGGAAATGATATCCTGGAAATCAACCATCTCGAAAGTCCTTTCGGCACAAAGACCAGAGATGTGAAATTTTAGTAAATTTAGGTTATGTATAAAATTTAAGAATATCAAACAGAAACTGGCAGCATCGTATTGCCGAGCAGCCTAGTTTTAGCCAAAGTTTAAATATTAATGCATTTTTGTATCTGTATAATCATACCTCAAATATTATCTATCTGAGCTTTGTTTTTCAAATTTAATTATCGTTTCAGACTTTGTTGGCTCTGTACTTATAGATTATCTTGTTTGCATAATTAAGTAATTAAACAGAATGTCAATTGTATGCGTTTTGTCAAAAAAAAAAAGATTTTTTTTTTAATTCATAATTCATATTTTGCGACGGCATTGTTTCCGTCGCAAAAATTCAGTTGCGGTAGGTGGCGTCGCTATTGACCTTTGCGATGGCGTAGTTGCCGTCGTCAAACCTCAAGCTACGGCGTAATTGCCGTCGCAAATAGCAATGGCGACGCCCTCAACGACAACGGCAAAATTACCGTCGCCTAGCCGTCGCCATTGGTCTTTTGCGACGGCAATTTGACTTTCCGCGACGGCATTGCGCCGTGGCCATTTGAATTCTTTTTTGTAGTGCTACCAGATGCAGAAGAAGAAAATCCAACCAGAATTTTTGACTCACTCGAAGAAGAAATTTTTCTATCCTACTAGAGAACCATCTTAGCTTGCTACATGATCTGATGAACCTGTAAAAAATTGCCACATGAAAGCTTTCTCTCTTGAATTATTCATTGGTTCTGCAGTCAAATTTGGGTGAAGACGAAATCTAAACCGAAGTCTCCAAGCTTCCTACTCTCCTTCTTCCTCCGCTTCTCCATTGTTGAGCTTCTTTCCCAAATTACTATCCTTCATATCTTTAACAAAGCAGTAGTCATTTTCACTAATTTCATTAGCACAGTATATCTCACATCAAAAGGCATGTTTCTTATCGGAGACATGGATCTCGTTCTTCGGTGCAGAGACTTGTCCGGAAGCCTCAAATCTCTGCCTCATCGTGGCCTGTACATACATATACATTTGCAAACATAATTAGCTATAATGGGCCGTGCTCATTGTACCGCCAAAGGTACTAATTCCAGCCAAAGGAATGACATGCAGACACACCGCCAGACAGGCTACAACCTCGGCGTCGGACCACCTCCAGATCGCCGCCGACGCGCCGCCACGCGCCGCGCCAAGATGGCATCAGAAGCTTCTGAAACTGGGAACTGAAGCATGTCAGTCCCACATCGAAACTAGGAGAAGATCAACCTCTTCCTCACCTACAAAAGGTTCTCTCCTCTCTCCTCATTAATGACGCATTCAATACTTACCTACTGTTACTTTGTCAACATAAATACATTGACTAACTTAGGCATCGGAGAGTTGAAGACCGCCCGGCGCGGTCTCCCTCTGACGCCCATTGTATTTTACTTGACAGGTAGCGGGGGCTTCGAGAGCAACACAAATACCGATCCGCCCACCGGATCAGCGTTAACTAAGGTCCAGCTACCGCCGGACTTTTAGACATTAACATTGGCGCCGTCTGTGGGAACCCTTGAACAAAAGGTCATCCCACTACAATCACCATGACTAACGGTAGCGGGGGAAACGCTGAAGAGCAAGCAGAACAGCCCGCCATCCCCCAACCCTCTAACCCAGCGGTAGGCGTTAACCGCGCACTATTCACAACCTCGGCCAACCCCGACGGTGAGGCAAATCCAAGCAGTAGCCGCCCATCAGGCCAAGATCTCGTCACTATGTACGAGCTAGCACTGGCGGATCTTCATAAGGCAAATAGAGAACGTGAGGAGGAGCGCAAGGAAAAGGCTGAAGCCCAAAGATAGGTGGCTACGCTCATGACACATTTTGAGGAACTAAAGAAGACGCTGGAGGCCACCGACAGCCCAGCACAGAGCGAGCAGTCATGTAGCACCAGGCGTAGTCGACCCGGCACCGGCACATTGGTACCAGGGCCGGTCGTACAGACGCAGGTACTACTAAACCCACCTGAGTTGTTGGGAATGGGACCACCGCCCATACCACAACTAGTGTTAGAGCAGGAGGCAGAATCACTCCCGCACACCAACTGCTCGGAGGCTAGGGCGAGGACTGAAGGCAGTCTGCCTGTGCCGAGGCGCAGGCCGTCCCGGCGGGTCATTCAGGATGATTCCGCCGGAGATGCAACTGCCCAGATGTTGGAAAGGATGCACCAACTGGAGCAGATATTGATCCGGGAGGAGTAGGGAGTCCCAGCGCCAACTCAGAATCCGCTCTTCGCTTCCAGACTTGGCCCCTTCACCACTGCAATCCTGCAGGCTATCAGACCAGCATCTGCAAAAACCCCAAAGATGTCGCATTACGGCGGAATGTCTGATCCCTTCGTCCACATGGACACCTTCAAGAAGGTCACCAACAACAAGGGGAGACGACGCTACCTTATGCCACTTATTCAGCGAAACATTGGATAGCGAGGCAATGAACTTGTTCTTTGAGTGCCCGCCGGGGTCTGTCAGCTCGTTCCATGCACTATCACACGCTTTCCTCTCCCGGTTCATCTTATTGCCCGCCGGGCATCACAACACAAGTCAGCTGTTCAGCGTCAAGCAGGGGGAGGACGAATCACTAAAGGCCTTCGTCACAAGGTGGCGAGCGGCAGCGTCTCAGTGCCGTGACCTAGACAAAACAATGGCATCAGCGGCCTTCAGAAAGGGACTTCTCAGGGGACCGTTCCTCTATCACCTCAACTACAGTCATCCCAATGTGACGTATGACCACGTTATGAGTGAGGCGGTCATTCACGCCCAGGCGGAATTCATCACATATGGAGAAACCCCACCACCACCAGCAACTCCAATAAAGTCACCACAGCCATCCTCCAGTCACCAGGAAACCGCTAACAAGACCCCCTCAGCACCGCCAACTGACAAGAAAAGGGAGTGGCAGCAAGGCCACCACCAGAACAAGGGCAGAAGGACCAGCATTACAACAAGGGAAACCGCCCAACCCAAGGGGATAACCGCAACAAGCTGGCGGAGTCCTCGCAGCAGTATGCAGTATTCACGGTTCTGACGGCCTCGTACGAGGACATCTACAATCAGTGTAAGGATCAGATCCCACCGCCACCCCCTCCAAAGTACCCAAAAACGGGCAAACCCAGGAACACTGGCAAGTGGTGCAAATACCACGAGGACAGCGGCCACAATACCAACAGCTGCAATGCTCTCAAAACGGCCGTTGAGACCTTGTACCGTGA
>BDJD01001790.1:35413-50029 GCA_002564525.1 Rosa multiflora | reverse complement strand
TATTGATTTATTCATTAGTTTCATACTGCAGATTTCCCTGGTACGTAAATTTATGAGCACATTACTGCATATTTTCTTCGTTTTCTAAGGATTGATAAAATTTTCTTGCTATTAGATTCATTTGCTTCATTGTTTTGAAGTCTCTGCTTAGCACATATTTAAACCAAAAAACAGAGTGTTATACCCATTAATGACAACGGTTCTGGGTGAAGGCTGTAATTGCCAAAGTGTCTGAAATCCACAGCACATGTGGGAATACTGGTAATTACATAGACGACATCCTTAGGTCAAATAAGATTGGATCACGAACCCTACCTGGCATCAAAACCTAATTATGTAAGAACGAAATGTCGAAATCCAAACATAGTCAAACAAGTCAGATTTTGATTTGGCATTTGATATAATCTTACTTTATTTAAAAAAATATATGTTAAAATTTAAGATAGAAATGAAATTTTTTTTTTTTGAAGTATAATGATTTCATTCATAGTAACACATGCCAGAATGCACAGTACATAGGGAGAATAGGTGCCATTACACTTGAAATAATTCCGCTCCTTTTTAGAAGCCTAGCAGAATAACATAATTCTAAACTAAGAATAATAGCAGACAAAGTTTCCGGTGCCAATGCGCGCAATTGCGGTACACCAAAGAACTTTGCACCTAGATGTGTAGAACCAACCAACCCAAGGTATAGTCCCTAAAAACTTAGAGAATTATTGAAAGTAAACAAAGCTACTAACATAGAGTTGGGCCTAGATCAAAAAACCTAGCCCAACATAGTAGACCAAACAGCCCCAAAGCAAGAAGCCCAACACCGGCCCAAACAAAGGATGGCTTGACCCCAGCCCAGACCATCCTCAGCGTCAAACTGGTCAACTGCCTCAACCCGAAGTAGATTACCGCAGCCGCAAAAAACCAAACACCAACCCCCGCCACTGCCACCTACAGCTAGACTTCTCCGTCTTAATGCCCCGCCCAAATCCTGCTGCCTTACTCCAGCAAAGTCCGAGCAAGCCACACTGAAACCAAAACCAGTCTGATGCAGTCCAATCCATCCATCGTCTCCACCGTTCAGTTCCACCGTCACCGTCACCCATCATGGAGGTGCCTCGACGTCGCTCTACCCGCGTTGTACCGCTGCCCACTCAAGCCCAAGACCTTGTTTGGGGCATGTCGCCACAACCATCCAGTTCAAACCCAAGCCAGAACCTCTCTCCAAGAAGCACTCAGGCCTCTAGTATTCTATTTCCCGTCCGGCAGCAGCCACTAGCCAGTGAAGCGAGCCACCGCCGCCCATGGGCGCCATCAAACAAGAAGAAAACTTTGCAAACTCAAGACCAAGAAACAGTCCGAGTTTTGTGGAGAAGTATTTCTTGGCTAGCTGATAGAAATGAAATATAATACAAGGGTTAGTTGATTTAAGTCTCCCATTAAATGGGAGGTTCGAATATGATTTATGAATAAACAATTATGGTCTATTCAGAATCAATCTTGTATATATTCTAACAATTGAACCAAACCAATAATTTTGTATTTTTTTTATCCCTAGCTCTAGGGTTTCGAGAATGACGGCGGCGCTCAGGCCGACCGTGTCAGGCGTCGGCCTCGGCCAGGCGTGTTAGGTTGGTCTTCCAATGGGGAGACAGGCGAGCAGTGATAGGATCTTGCTTCGATCTCGTTTTGATGCTTGATCTTCATTGGGTGCTCGATTTTTTGATTATGGTGAGGTTGATCGGCGCTATTTTCCAGTGGGTTGGTGGAATCGATGGCTATGGCTTACGATTGGAATAAGAGGACAAGGCTAATCGGTGGGAAGCCGGTGTTGGTACCAATGGTGCAGGGCCCAAGCTGGTGGTGGGTCAAGTGCGTGCACACTATGATGTTGACGACGACAAAGGTTCTGATGGTGATGGCTTTGTCACCTTCGGAGGTGTGGTGGCCAAGGTGGGTGGGGTCAACTGCACCTAGGTGCCCAGAGTCAGGTTATCCAGATAAGGAGGGTGTCCAAAGCAGGGTGTGGACTGGCTTTGGGCCTAAAGTAGAGCCCAGTTTTTGGGCTTGATCTCTCCAATAATTTGGATTTGGGACCCTAGAGGCATTTTGCTGGATACTTTGCTCGATTCAGTTCTTTTTTTGGGCATGTTGTTTCTGTGTTGGGGTAGATTGATCATTTCTACATTCTATAAAGAGTCTCAGTGTTATCTCTCTGTGAGTATCACAATTGTGTGTCTGGCGAACAGTGTTATTTGTGGGACGAATATAGTTTTGATTGGTTTACCAATCTCTTACATGCCTGGATTGCAAATTCTGATGGTTTGGTCTCCAAATCTCATGGTCATGGCAATGGTTTTGTTGTTGGTAATTATCTTGAGGAGGTTGGGAACTTAAGTGATTCAGAGCAGTATTTTATTGTACATGAACAATTTGTTGGTATAGTACACCTTCTGGTTTGTTCTAGTTTGGCTCTAGTTTCAAGTCGTCTGTGGCTTGTGTTTGCTCTCAAGATTTTTATGAATGTCATTATAAACTATTATAATCGTTAAAAGTTTCAATGAATTCACTTTTTCAAAAAAAAAAAAAAAAAAACCATTGTATTTTTTGTGGATCCCTTCAAATGAAATATTATATGCTTGAACCTTTCAAAAAAAATTTATATGCCCAAAATGGCTAATTACCACTAGACCATGTCAAGCAAAAGTTAAGCACCCCGTCTTCAGAAGAAAATAAAAGAGAAAATTTTACAAATGGTACCCCAAATAAAAGTCATTCATCATTTTAGTACATCAATTTCAAAAACTATCATATTGGTACCCGAATATTAAAATTTGAACTACTTTTAGTACTTGTCGTCTATGATGACGTCAACTCCATTACCATGTAAACTATTTCATGGGCAATTTCATTTTTTCATCTTCTCAGTTTTTCTTTTTCCTTTTTTCTTTGGCAATAAGTTTTTATTTTTATTTTTTTCTATTCTTCCCCTTTTGGTCTTGCAAAACACACACACACACTCTCTCTCTCTCTCTCTCTCTCTCTCTCTCTCTCTCTCTCTCTCTTTCTAGCTCTGCCGCACTCTACTTCTTTGGCCGGAATCTGCTGCTTCTCTCCCCGTACAGATCATTGAAGTAACATTTGCAAATTGATTTCTTCACATAATAAACACCCAGTAGAAATTAACTAAGGCCACCCAGTAGAAACTAAGGCCAGAGTTCCTCAGTTTCTTCTTCTACGACTTCGTTTGGGAGCTCGAAGAAGACAGTGTGGGTTTGGATGGAGAGCAAGCGACGGCCGCTGTGGAGAGAGGCTGGATCACCTTCGTGTTTCAAAGTCAGAAACTCACAGAGGTCTTCAATTGCATTGATAGATCCTCTTCTTCTTTTTTTTCTTCTTTTTTTTCGATTGGATTGATAGATCCTCTTTTGATAAAAAAAAGAAGAAGAAAAGAAATACATTACCTCAATAATTGTGGGAGGTTAAGAAATTAGTTTTTGATGTATTGTTCCATATTGATTTGAACAGATTCAAATTTATTGTATTAGCAAGATTTGTGTGGATTTTAATAAGTGCATGGATTGTTTTGTTTTGTGATATGTTGTAGTTATTTATTTGTTTATTATCTTGATTGCAAACTCCTTATGTGAATCGTACTGATTACCAGCTGATTGATATATCTGAAGATGGCATTGTAAGTACTTAATACACTTATCAATATCAAAAGAAGTAGAAAACGATTATAAACAGGCATAATCTATGGCCTTTCAAACAAATATAAGCAAAATATGCATAGATAAGATTGTCAGCAGCACTTAGGAAACCAAAGCACAACATAAGATAATGTAGGTGCTAAATTCACAGGGGTAGGAGACTTTTTGTAGAAGAAGTATGCAGGCAGTAAGATCAAAGCAGTTAGAGACCACTCTGCAACAGCCACCTATGAAATGATCCACTTGCTAGTGCCGTCATTGGCAAAATAGATACGAGATAGAAGGCTTGATGCAGGAAACGCTACGAGCATTGTCACATTGCTTAGAAGTAGAAGAATCCAATATGCGATTGGCTTGCTTTTATATTCTTCCTAAGCCACTATCTTCAGGGCAGAAATCCAGGCACGCAATGAAACTGGAGGATTTGGTGAATCCTACTCCATTCTTCCCCCCTAATATGAATAAACGATGGTCAGAAATTATCCATAATAGACTTGGTTAAACAATTACCACCCAACTCGAAAACTTGAATAGAATTGAATTTTTGTTGAAGAACCTGGCTATGGCGTACGGTGTTTGATAAGTAAAGATACAAGCTTGCTTGAGAACTCTTTTCACCATGAGGAAGTGCTCAGCAACATATCACCAGAGACCAATTCCTGGGGCCATCAAATCGGACAAAGATTGGAGTCTTGGTGTGATTACGTGTCAGGAAAATGGGAGCACCCAAATGACCAATTCCCAGTTTCAATCAATTGGAGAGGCTCTACACAAGGTGGATGTCGTTGTCGGTTCATCTTCCACTCGGGTTTCATCTTCAAAGTGAGAGAGAAAAAGACGTCAAAATCTCACCTATAGAGAGTTGATTTCTAATAGGGTTTGGTATTTATACCAAGCACTTTAGAATCCTTCACAATCTAGTTACTAATACAATCCTTCAAAATCGTTGGTCTTTTGAATACCACCAGATTTAGAAGAATTTTTCAAAATCTTAATTGAATACCACAAGATTTATAAGGACTGTTTAAAATCTTGATTGAATACCACATAAATTATCCATAATAGACTTGGTTAAACAATTACCACCCAACTCGAAAACTTGAATAGAATTGAATTTTTGTTGAAGAACCTGGCTATGGCGCACGGTGTTCGATAAGTAAAGATACAAGCTTGCTTGAGAACTCTTTTCACCATGAGGAAGCGCTCAGCATCAGATCACCAGAGACCAATTCCTGGGGCTGTCAAATCGGACAAAGATTGGAGCTTGGTGTAATTACGTGTCAGGAAAATGGGAGCACCCAAATGACCAATTCCCAGTTTCAATCAATTGGAGACGCTCTACACAAGGTGGATGTCGTTGTCGGTTCATCTTCCACTCGGGTTTCATCTTCAGAGTGAGGGAGAAAACGATGTCAAAATCTCACCTATAGAGAGTTGATTTCTAATAGGGTTTGGTATTTATACCAAGCACTTTAGAATTCTTCACAATCCAGTTACTAATACAATCCTTCAAAATCGTTGGTCTTTTGAATACCACCAGATTTAGAAGAATTTTTCAAAATCTTAATTGAATACCACAAACAAGATTTATAAGGACTTTTTAAAATCTTGATTAAATACCACAGGATGTTAAAAGACTTTTAAAATACAAAACAATCCAATAGACTCCTGATTCCCCCCCCCCCCCCAACCAAATATGATAGTTTTTGAAATTGATATACCAAATTTATGAATGACCTTTATTTGAGATACTGTATGTAAAATTTTCTCAAAATAAAATTACATTTTTCTTCTAGCAGATCCTTGGGCCCTATATTGAGTAACCTTTTCTTTTTCTTTTTTGTTATACTAAAAGCCCAGAGTAACGTTTTCGAAAAGAAAGACCCAAAAGGCCAACATTTCAATTTGGTTCATTTTAGCTTCCGACAGCCAAAAAAGAAAACATTTTAAAGATATATTTGTTTTTAAAGATATTTTTTTTTATCTAAATATTTTGTTACTAAAAGCACAGTTTTACCCCTGGTGGATTCCCAAACTCCAAAAGCACAATATTTTGTTTTTAAACATATCCAAGTCCAATATGCTGACATGACCAGTGTAAGACAATTAGTCCATGCATCTTGCATCAGCCTCTTGACACGTTGCACACCTTTAGTTTCACGGACTCTAACTCCCCCATTCCTTCCTCTCCGTGATTGTTTCCTAGGAAAGCTATGTCATCTACCTTGGTATAAAAACCCTGAAATCCTTCCCTGTCCTCTTCTTGCCGATAGATTCTTGTGCAGCGCATTGGGTTCTCTTTGTTTTCTAATTACTTGAGCAGTGGGTTAGTTAACGAACTCTGCAGCTTTAGTAAAGAAACAGGTTCGACCTTCGAACCACGAAATGATAAAGACAGGGAATAATATTGTTTTAGGATGTCAAAAATTTAATAGTGCTTTTGGGTTTGGTACTTTGGTTTGTGGACTGTTTATGAAACTATTTTGGTGACCTAGAAATGCAGAAGCACTTGGCGTGGGGTTGGGATTGTCTTGTTGTTTAACCAACTATAAAGCGATTTCAGAAAAAAAATTAAGAAGGCCTAGAAGAGTCGTAGAAGGTCTAGCATAAATGATAATATTAACTACTAAGAAACGCCATTAGGTGTACAATGATACAAAATTACAAAGCGATTGTAGAAAGAGTTAAAAGAGCTATCTAGGGTGAGAAGAAATATAGCCAAGACAAGATGAGTTGTTGGTCAAGCTAGGCTGTTAAATCAGGACTATTATAGTAGGTGAGTAGCAAATAATCAATGTTGTTTTAATTAGTGGGAGTTAATTCAAGTAGCAAGGAAGGTGACTGCTGAATCTCTGGTTAATATTATTCACTGTGTTCTAGTCACTTCGCTTGTCTGTTCGTATTCTCTAAATAAAATGATGATAATCTCATAGAAACTGAATTATACAACTTCATTGGACTTACTTTTCGGTTGGTATCACCTGCTGCGAGCATTGCATGCGTCAATATTCCACCACAGACTACTTGTGACCATCTTCTCATGTCTTTATTCCACCATATACATAAGCAATGATTCAATAAAAATGCTGGGGCTTTAGTTCCATGCTTCCTTTGTCTTTCTATCATTTTACGGTACATAGATCTGCATGTCAATTTCGGAAGTGCGATAGTGAACTAGCCCTATGCTTGAGGCCACCCAATTATATCCCACTAGCAAAATAATCTATACTCGCATGCAACAATGCATCCCAATTTATATGGATTTTTTTAACTTTTGTGATCCTAGCTTGTTCCTGGAGGATATTAGAAAATAGAAGACCTTCTAAATGGGGGAGCAATTATGCATGAGAAAGAGGCAAGAAAAAAGTAGTGGTTCAAATAAAAGTGTTTTCAGACATCAAATGTCACGGGAGTGAGGGAGCGAGAAACTCAGGAATGTGTATGTGGCTCCCATGTCCGATGTGGTTAGGAGTCACATGACGATGGTATAGCTAGCCAGATGGATTCTTTATCTAGATTTGTTCTTCTTGAATATGAACACTACTAATTCTCCCATTTGGAATTTTTATTTTCCATGACGTGCGGAATATACTGTTGTTGGATTTTGGTCCCAAAATAGTGACTTAAGAAGGCGGGTATTGGAGAAAGTCTTGTATAGGGTTACCTTAAATGTCAAATAGTTGATAGGGCGCACTCTAATTGTAGGGAGTCACATCTATTATTGGTTCTACTGCGAAATGAAAATTTTTCTACAAATCACTCTTATTTTCTCACGTTTGGTTTAAAATTTGAGTTAACAATACTTCCATTTCATGATTATTATACTTTAAATCTTGCCGTGATGAGAAAGAAAATGAAATTGTCAAAATTTTCCTAAATCTCTTAGTTATCATGTAGTATACTATGGTTAATAATTTTAAATGAAGTTAAAAACATGTTTACTAAGCTGAGAAGGGCACTGCCGTAGATGGTACGTGAAGAATGTAAAAGGGTAACAATTAAAATAGAGGGTAATTAATCACCTATGGTATTCTTCAACCGAGGGAAACGTGAAAGAAGAATTACGAATAAACTAGCTATGAGGTTTGTAAAAACCTAAGATTGAAGGAACTGTTAGGTAGCAGTCTTACATTAGATGAATATGGAGTGTACGTACAAGATATCGCTTTAGCAAGGCAGACTTTCTAGCCTTATATTCCAAAGTATAGTGTAAAATTGAGTCCCTGCTTTTCTAGCTATAGAATCTATATCTGTCCAAGTTGAATTCAAGCTATCTTGGATTAGTTCAATAGTGGGCTTAAAACTGAAAGTAGCGAAAGACATAAACATTGACCAACTCCCCTAATGGTTTAGAGACTCAATTCAAAGATGGGTGAATCCAGTATGTTTGAAAACAGCAAGGGTCATGCAATTTTTGCTTTTGGATGAAACTTCATGTATACATAGAATAATTTAGGAATCAATGAATGTCCACATTGATAATATTTTAGATTGTGTATATGAACGTACTATATAATTAATTTTCTTTTCGTCACTTCTCAAGTCCTTTTAATGATTTGATTTAAATTACCTCATACATTATGGAGGAGGTTTCCTATCTAGGATTTTATGGAGTGGGTAGTTTAGATCAAGAGCATCAAGGTGAATGATGACGTTGTGGTGATCTTTCCTAAAATACATTATACATTTTCTTAATTATTTTTTTCAAAATTAAATTACTTAGTTCATCCATCTAGTTTTCTCTCTTCGGTTGTACCATCATCACATTTTAATTGTGGCGAAAATGTTCACCTGGTCAGTTGCTGACCAAGAAAATAATGCTCAATCACCGTTTGATGTAAATCCAATGGCGGAGAGAATTATTTTTAAGTTGAGGTGTTTTGTTTTTCACCCTTTGATGTAAATCTAAGGGTTATTGAACATAAATTATTTGATCAGCAACTGACCAGGTGAACACCACTTTTAATTGTTAACTACTTCGTTATAAAAAAAAGTTAGGCACGCGCCAACCCTCTTGCCATTTTCTTTTTACTAGTTCTACTCTAGAAGTTCAACCTATTGAAGCCCCTTACAATACGTATAATATTTCATTTTCAATAAGTATGCCGGTTCTAAAAAGTTTTGTGAAAATTTGTTGTTTTTTGGTCAAAATTTGGTATAACAGCACAAACCTCTCTGAAAAATTACTCCCAAATCCAAACATTTCAACCCTTTTAGTTTGTTAACTAATTTTTGAAAAATCGTCAAAGTTTGGCCCAAAATTGTCAAAAATTTCAGTTCACCTTCTCCTTCCTCTGCCCATGTCATATTTTCTGCAGGACAAAATTGCCCTCTTCACTTATTACATAACACAAAATTCAAGCAGGTGGTTACATGGATTTCAGAAACAGTATATAAAATTTATTTTTCAACAAGAATGTAACACCATAAAGGAAGCAGAGAACGGAGGCTGCAGTTATATATATTAACGTTCATATTTATATATGTCTGCACGTTTCAGAAGCCTTACGGATCCAAAAAGGAATTTATTGATGATCGAAAAAAGTACACATTCTAATCATATTTACTCTGTTTCTTTGTCCCCCTCTTTAAGCTTTCTTTTGCCTCCAAAAATTCAAGACCCTTTACAGGGAAACTTATGGTATATTAGCCATTTTCTTTGGGAGCTTTGGCTGCTGAGATTTCAATGAAGTAATCCATACACCATGCTTAGTTATCTTGTTCTATTAAATGCATGTTCTTTCTGTATATTTATTTATATGAACATTAAGGAGCTTTTGTTCTGAATTTGCAGGGTGGACGAAAATGGAGAAGATGAGCAAATGGGGTTGGCTTCTGGGGTCCTTAGCAGCAATTCTTCTTCTGGTTTTGCTCCTGGCTGGTCATGGAACTTACGAAGAGACGACGAGCCGAGTAAGGTTGGTCATCTGCTCTCCTTCTTCTCTTGCATACTTCCTCTGTTTCCTATGTTTCTGTCTTTCTTTTATCTCATGGTGATTGGTGAGGTAAAGCATGAGAAGAAAGAGAGAGAGGGCATTGTGTCTTTAATGGTGCAGGTGAAAATCTATGTTACTTTAGCCTGGAGTAATAATCCTGAGTTCTTTAACTGCTCGAAGAAGCAGAGTATTAATGAGCAGAGTCCCTCTCAAACATATTTTCTTTTTCTAGAATTGGAAAGTATTATTCCAATCTTACACGGGAAGTTAGGAACATCAATTAATTACATTTATCGGTGTTTTTTTTTTTTTTATAGATATTTGATTTTCCATGATCTTGATAACTGAGAATATAGATGCATGCTCTGAATTTCACATATAATTTCTGGGGTGTTTTTAATTTTTACTAGGTCTTCAGGTCTTCATCAACTTATTCTGTTTCTTATTCAAGCTATCATTGCACCTATCTCTTGTTTTTTTCTGTCTCGTGAACCATAACTTTTAAGAGTTTGTAACTCTCTCTCTCTCTCTCTCTCATGTCGTGAACCATAACTTTTAAGAGTTTGTAGCTCTCTCTCTCTCTCTCTCTCTCTCTCATGCTGTGTTATTACTCCAATATTTGCATCACATAGGTTTGCTTTTGCCTTTTACTTTCATGACTCTTCCCAGAGGTCACGGTTAGTACTAACAATTCACATGACTACAGATGAATAATTGGGGAAAAAAAAAACTACAAGAAAACATGTGCTCATGAAGACATGGATGAGGGGACATTCATGCTTCTATGGTTAAGTTGATTTATAATTTAGATTGAACAATCTACAAATAGCATGATATAAACGAAATTTTTCGATGTATGCAACATGCTGAATTGACTGGCTTAACTAAATATGTACTCAATTTTTGATTGCAGACGATCACTGAGGAGCATAATTCCTGGGCGACAACAGGGGGTCAATTTACTAACAAGGGACCCCAAGAGGGTAAACTATTATCCTGGTTTTAGTAATTTCCTTCTTCTTCTTTCCAATATTAAAAAGAGCTGTCTAACTAATAAGTTAGAGCTATGACTTTTACAGTTTTGAGTAGCATTTATGTGTTGGAATAGAACCATGAGTATTGATTAGCTATATAATTTGTGGGTTTCACTTTTTAGGTTGTTTTGGATAATGGCATTGTCAAAGTCATTTTCTCTAATCCGGGCGGATACGTTATTGGTATACAGTACATACTTGAAATGGGTAATGAAGAAAATAATAGAGGGTGAGCCAACTACTTCCATGGTTATGGACCTTGTCCTTCACAATTGCGGATATTTGTTTGATGAAATGCTCCAAAGAGTTGAGCAAGGCAACATAAGGGTTTTTTTTTTTTTCCAAGACTATTTGAAAGCATATAATGCACATCTCGTTCCAATTATTAAGAAATCCAAGTTTTTCTTTGACATATATGAAAACTTGCTGCAGGTACTGGGATGTGGTCTGGAAAAAGAATATAACTGACAAGTAAGCAATCAATTAATCCTTTTACTTCTCCACCTGAAATTAATTAAAACAATGTATTTACTTAGTTTTAGCAACAAAATTATTTACATGGTTCAAGTGCAGACTAGAAGCAACAAAATTTAGGGTTATTACCGCGAGGTCGGACCAAGCAGAAATTTCCTTCCTAAGAACATATGATGTTTCCCTTGGTAACGGCACGAACACAATTCCCTTGACCGTAGACAAAAGGTGTGGTCTCAACACCTCTGAATCTAATTGGCAACAAAATCTGTAGTGTACAGTTAATCTTAACTATACTTTTTGGTTCCAGGTACATACTGCAGCGGGGTGGTTCTGGTTTCTATGCATATGGAATATTCGAGCGCCTTGATGGGTGGCCGGCGGTACAGGATATGGATCAAATTAGAATGGTTTACAAGCTTGAACAAGCCAAGTAAGTAGAAAAAGCAAACATTATTAAGTACCCGACAATTGCTTGTGAAATGAAACACAATCACTTGTGTTTTACATTTCTTATTATCAATGGTCAGATTTCATTATATGGCGTTATCAGACACCAGGCAAAGAAGCATGCCAACAGCAGCAGACCGTGGTCGTGGTCAGAAACTTGCGTATAAAGAAGCTTGTCTTTTGACTAATCCAAGCAATCCTGACTTTAGAGGAGAGGTAGATGACAAGTACCAGTACTCAATCGAGGACAAAGATAACAAAGTTCATGGTTGGATTAGTACTGATGAATCTGTGGGATTCTGGATGATCACACCCAGCGACGAATTTCGTACAGGAGGCCCCTTTAAGCAGGACCTCACCTCCCATGTTGGTCCAACCACACTCTCCGTAAGTACCGAGTACACCGGTCTAGCTAGTTTCTTTCATCATGTTCCTTTGTGATTCTTATCCAAATCAGTTGCTAAATCTTAGATTTTTCTCATATGCACATTGGTACAGATGTTTGTTAGTACTCATTATGCTGGGAAGGAACTTCAGATCAAATTTGAAGAAGGTGAGGCATGGAAAAAGGTTTTTGGGCCTGTCTTTGTGTATCTTAATTCGGCTCCAAGCTCAAAGAATTCCATCCGTATACTTTGGAGGGATGCTAAAAAGCAGGTAATAATAACAATCTTAGAGCATCTCGTTCATGTTTAATTTATCACTATGTTGAAGTTCGACTAAATTGTCCAGTATCATTTGATTTGATGATATTAGTCTCTCCTCTATAAGTAGAAGGTTCTGAGTTTGACGTACAGACTAAATGTTTTGTACCGTCTGTTGTTTATAATCATTAAAAAATAAATAAATTGAATAGACAACTGACCCTACCCTAAAAATTCCTATTAGATGCTTAAAGAAGTCAAGAACTGGCCGTATAATTTTACTCAATCCGAGGACTTTCCTTCTTCCCATCAACGGGGATCAGTTTTGGGCCAATTACTAGTACATGATCGGTATGTAACTCTAATGCTATAGACATAGTGCATTTACGCTCATATCCAAGTTCAATTTCTCAATCAAATTTATTTGATTAACACGTAAAGTAAATCTACATATACGATAACGTTTTTTTTTTTAGATACATCAATGAGAGTTTTTTCCCAGCAAGTTCTGCTTATGTGGGATTGGCTGCACCCGGAGAAGTGGGATCATGGCAGAGGGAAAACAAGGTAATTTCTTACACCAGAATCCATTTGATAGTGTGCAATTTGGTTATTTGATCTTGTTTGATCATATCTAAAAGTATCAAAACAAAAGAAGAATGAAATTCACACTCTCAAATTTGGAATCCATACTCATATTTTCCTCTTTTAGAAAGAAATTTACTCTCTCAAATATTTGTCTTCACAAAAAGACAAAATTTAAGATATTAGGTAAGAAAACATGGAGTATGAACTGTAAAATAGAATGTGGATTTCACTCCCCAAATGAAAGGAAAAAAGTAGATTATAGTAAGCATCAAGATGATGGAATATATTATAAATTTTTTCTTTATTTGCTACATTGAATTTTCAGGGTTATCAATTTTGGAATCAAGCTGACGAAGAAGGTAGATTCATTATCAAAAATGTGCGACCCGGAAACTACAGTTTTTATGCATGGGTTCCTGGCATTGTTGGGGATTACAAATATGAGGTTGATATTACAATTACTCCAGGTAATTACGCGATCTTTTTGACTTAACACTTTTTTTTAAGAATAAAAGAAACAAGACAGTCCTGCTACCCAAAAAACTAATTAGTAATAAACATATGTACTTACTCCAGGGTCTAATATCAAATTGGACAATCTTACTTACGAACCTCCAAGAAATGGTCCTACTTTGTGGGAAATTGGCATCCCTGATCGCACTGCTGCCGAATTCTACGTACCAGATCCTTATCCAACTCTTTTGAACAATTTATACACCCAGAATCACACAGAAAAGTACGTTCTCATATACCTAACAATCGGTGCACTAAACTGTTTTAGTGTTAATCTATGAGCTATATTTCTCATTCTGCTACAACTAATTGCTTACTGTAAATGGACTATCACAAATAGTTTTAGGCAATACGGGTTGTGGGCACGTTATGGAGAGCGACACCCTCATAATGATCTTGTGTACACAGTAGCTATCAACAATTACCATGATGATTGGTTCTATGCTCAAGTGACCAGGTACTTGCTTGACCTATAATCTTGCCACATTGCCTTTACATCATTAGTTATGTATTATCAAGTTAGTGTAATTTACTAATATGTATCCCGCAGAAATACTGGAAATGAAACCTATGTAGGAACGACGTGGCAAATTCTATTTGAACTTCATAATGTCACAAATCCAGGAAATTATACACTCCAATTGGCACTGGCCTCAGCAAACAATGCAGAATTGCAGGTAATGTATACTTGTATTAACCAAGTATTCGATATTTAAACGTATTATATAAGTCTGACCAAATGTACTCTTTGCAATTAATACTAAAATTTCCAACTAATTATTGACATCGACTTCTAATTAGGTTCGAATTAACAACCAGAGCGATGAGCAACCTCATTTTTCATCAAAGTTGATTGGAGGGGACAATGCAATAGCAAGACATGGAATTCATGGTTTGTACTGGTTGTTTAGTGTTGAGGTATCAAGCTCGCTACTAAAAGAAGGAATCAACACCGTCTATCTTACTCAAGCGAGAGGTGGTGAAACTTTCCAAGGAGTCATGTATGACTACATCAGACTAGAAGCACCTTCATCACACACTGATTCACAAGTAGTGATATAGTGATATAGATGTTTCTTACACAGAATTCGACGTACAACTCCATTATACAGTAGTTAGTCATATAAAAATTAACCATATATTTCTTATATAATAAAACTGGAACCAAGAAAGAAAATATGTTCTTCGTAGTGTACTCATTTATGATCGATAAATACACAATTGTTGAAGGAATTAAAATTCTTCTTCAAAACATGATATTGTACGAGTTTTT
>BDJD01001790.1:16880-34562 GCA_002564525.1 Rosa multiflora | reverse complement strand
TTTTTTTTAAATCGCTAGCTCATTTTTTATTTTGTGCAAATATAATGGATAGACTTATATTTAGGTCATAATATGATTTGTTTTGTTTTCCCCCACCAATATGCGTTCAACATGTATATATATCATACATTTTTATGTCACATGTTCTTAATCATAGTTTTTTTTTATCACATCCAACTAGACTTTTTTGTGAGTCGAACTCACAACCTCCTACTTACAAAGGGGAGATTTATGCCACTAGACCAAATAGTTTTAATTCTTATTAAATATATATGAATGCTTTAATGAGTATGTAGTGATAATTCTCATTTGGTAAGCAAAATTTGGGCTATTCCATGTCCTTCAAATAATCCTAATGGCCCAGCCATCGAAGTCACAAAGTAATATGCTCATAATCAAAATGGAGTCATAATGAAAAGAACTCTAAATTTTATTCATAACCCAATGGAGTACATCATTATTCTTAACCATTAAGAGAGTCTAATCCAAGTACTAGCTAATACAAAATAATGGTAGTCGTTTAACTTCTTTCGGTAACTCCAATATAAATATGACCAATTGAGTAGAGAGATGTCGGAGGAGCAAAGCTCGCTTAAGTACCACTTATCTCAAAACTTTCATAGACAACATACTTACTTTGGATGAGCCTAGTTTGAATACAAACTAAACCAATGGCATTTAGTACAAAATATAAGGCAATTGCCCATTACATCTCTTGAAAAAATAAAGACTTAAACAGAATTGACGATCTATTGATCCCAACCAGATTTGAAGTCTTTAACCTTTCACTCTAGATCACCTTCTTGATCATCTTGTTCCATATAGTGAGCTTCTCTTGCTTCACAATATGCTTTATAGGTAGTGATAACATCTTCATGAGCTCTACAAATGTGTGCCCAATGACCGAATAATCCACATCGAGAACATACATCTCTGTCCTCAGACTCCATTGATTGGGATGCTTTGAAAGTGTTATTTGGATGGCTCTTAGTGTTGGTGGCACCACCAACTTGGCTAGAGGCATTGCCTCCTTCTCTCTTTCCACGTTGACCTCTTCAGTTTCATGTTAGCCTATTTTGGCTGTTACCTTCCTTATTAGAGCTAGAATATGGACCAAAACGTCTAAAAATGTCCCTAGATTTAGGGTTTCACTCTCAGCGCCCACCTTTAGGGGCGCGACTATAATTGGACTCCGGAATATGTTATGTTCCCACAGGCCTTGAATTAAAGTTCTTCACAAGGATGTTGTCATACTTTTTAGCAACATTCATAGCTCTAATGAGCTCATGAAATCTTGTGATCCGTCATGCAGTAATATCAATTCGATAGTTCTTAGCAACCATCAAAGCGGAGACGGGGAAGGTAGAGAGAGTCTTTTCAATCAACATCGCATCTTTGATAACTTTTCCACAAAATTCCATCAATGATTTAATGTGAAGTGCTTCCGAGTTGTAGTTAAGAACAGTCTTGAAATCACAGAAGCGGAGGCTATGCCATCTCAGTTCTAGGTCAGGAAGCAGGGAGTTAAGGAAGTTGCCAAATCTTTTTTTAAGTGAGACCCACAGCCTTCTGGGGTCTTCTTTATTCATATATATATACTGGTACTAGAGCTAATCATCCATATGAAGAGTCATTAGGATGATGGCTTTGGCCTTATTTGCCTCTATTTGCTTCCAAAGCTTGAGCAAGCTCAACAGTTAGCACATCTTGGCTAGGCTCAAGAATTGTATCCAGGATTTCTTCGGCCTTGAGATGCTGGCGGACATCACAAACCCACTTGTGATATCCAGAGCCAGTTGTTCCCAATGGAGCAAAGTCCAGTTTGTTCAGGTTACTCATCTAGAAAAGAGAACAAGAAAAAAATGGGTTAGTTTCGGAGCGGAAAAAGCTACCACAAAAACAATAGAAATTTCTTAGCGCAATCGCTTCCAAGAAATTAGGAATTTTTGAGCATAATCACTTCCAAGAAATTCGATTCCAAGAGGTATGGGATTAGATTGAAATAATGACGTAAATGGTCGATCATAAGTTCTCTACAAACTCTAAGTTTGGAGATCTTAACAAACTTCAAGCTTGGAGATAGCATGAACCCCCACAGTTCGGCTTAATTAGGTTTCCCCTATGAAGAAGAAAACGGGGTAGAAGAAGGGAGGTTGAAAGTCCCTGAAGAAAAAGAAGAGAAAAGGAACAAAAACTCTAAAAACGGGAACTTTAAAACGTACCTCCAATTAGAGTTTCCAGTGTGGCAGCGGTGTGGCAATGGTGTGGCGCGGTGTTGTGCGCTGTGGCAGTGGTGTGGAGCTCTGTGGCAGCTATGTGGTGCAATGTGGCAGCGGTTTGGCACAGTGTGGCAACAACATGGCAATGAGCAATGGCGCATGGGATGGTGGCTCGATGGTGGGACGCGGCGACGCACAACAAGAAGAAGTCTAGCGCGGGTTTAGGGCATCGTGCTGATAATGTGTTTTAGGAAAACTGAAATTTGGATAGAATTGAGTCGTGCTTTCATTGATAATAAATGCCTCTTTATATAGAGGATTACAAGTATAGAATCAGGGTTGTACATAGAAAGGTAATCGTACAATAATTGGATATCTATTCATATCTCCGAGAATATCTCTAACATAAACCCTATTACAACTTGCATAAGTAACATAGAGTTTGAGTCAGACACATATTATGGATTTACTTGAACAGTTACTAGCCTAATTGATCGAAAACATAGAAAAAATTAAGTATATAATGAGTATTTATTAATTAAAAAGTCATTTTTAAGTATTTAACCAAATAAGAGAGATCTTTTGAACGCTTTTTAAAACCCAACTCGCTTAGGAGTTGTTGAGAAATTCTTCATTGGCCTTGTCATTCCACATGGAAATCTGACATGGTTTGATGTTGCAATTAAATATTGACACGTGGATTTGCTAAAATTAATTAAAGGGTTATTATCACAAATGGTACCTGAACTTATCCTATATTTTATCGATGGTACCTGAACTTCAATTTTGATCACAACCAGTACCTGAACTTTTCGATTTCATTTTAATTGGTACCTAAGGCCACCTTCGATCACTATTCAGGCCAAAAAAACCAAATCTTAAAAAACAAAAAACAAGAAAACAAGTTCAAGGCAAGTCTATTACCAAAAATTCATCACTATATATGATCGCAACCCTCAAAATCATCAAAAATCATCACTATGATCGCCTCCTATGCCGTTTTTAGTCGGAATAGTGATTGGAGGTGGCTCTAGGTACCATTTAAAATGAAATCGAAAATTTCAGGTACTGGTTGTGATCAAAATTGAAGTAACCTTTATGTCTACATAAGTAGATCTAAAACTCAACTTTTCCATTTTTTAGGTCTACATAAGTAGATCACTTATGCAAGTTTTAAGCCAAATTGATCATTGTTAAGACATTCAAAACTGTGATTTATAATTATAAACATGAACGGTTCAGGTTGGACAGATTTTGTTCGTCCATTGATTTGATCTAGTTCGGTACCTTAACGATTATCAATTTGGCTGAAAATTTGAGATGTGATCTATACATGGAGTTTTAAGAACTGAACGGTCAAGATCTCAATATATATAACATATTTATATGACACACACCCACACACCAAAATGCATGAGATTCTTCATATTCAGGGAGGCCAATGCGTCAACCAGATTGGAGCCAAGGTCTGGGAGGTTGTCTACGCCAAGCTTGACATTGACCCCACCGAACATAACACCAATGACTCCAGCTCCAAATTCAGAGAGTCAACATCTACTACAACAAAGCCAGCGGCGGAAGGTATGGTCCACGTGTCGTCATCTTGGATATAGAGCCAGGAACCAAGGACAACGTTTGATCATGGTTAGATCTTTTGTCCTGATAACTTCGTCTTCAATCAGTATGGTGTAGGATACAACTGAGCGAAACATCACTACATTGAATATGGTGTGCACGAGGGCAGAGAACAGCCATTGCCAATAGGGGTTGTCAAGTGCCAATTCTGCCCTACCTTTGCCACTAGAATGAAAATTTAATGGTTGATCTAATCATTAGATCATAGGGTTGGGAAGTAATAGTTTTAGAATGGAAGGATTTGGTGATGAGGAAGAAGCGAGAAATAAAGGAACATAAAACCCAAAATGGTCTTTAGACAAATAGCTGAAATAATTCAAGTTTAGCAAATCCACATGTCAATATTTAATTGCAGCGTCAAAGCATGTCAGATAGACTTACGAAACACTAAAAAATTTATCAGCAGCACCTAGCGCCTATAACATAATATAATTAAAAAGTTATATTTGAAGGAAACCAAAATATAATTAAAAAATTTATCAGCGGCACCTAGCGCCTTTAACTTTTTCTTTACTTCTTTATTTTTTATTTTTATATTATGTCCCAAAATATAACATAATATATTTCTTTTCAATTTGAAACTTGTTTTAGGAAATCAAAAATTGGGAGAAATCGTTGCTGTTCTCATTGATAATAGGGGCCTCTTTAAATAGAGGATTACAATGCATAGAATCTAAATCATACAAGGAAAGTAATCGTACATTGAATAGGAATCTAGATCCTTCTAATGTAACCCTATTACCACTAGGTCAAGTAACCTAGAATTTGAACCAAACATAAATTAGAGAGTTACTTGAACACTCCCCCATGTGTTGCCCAAACGCGGTGCTTCTCTCGTTACCTCACTAAAAACCTTGCCGAGTAACAAAAACCAGTGGCACAAAAAATAACTTCGGTCAAAGGGGAAAAAGAGCACAACACACCCTTCACTCTTCGAGACAAACATGTAGACATCTCTCCCTGATGTCTGCACCTCCCCCTAATGACTACGATCATGGCAGTTCAGATAATTTCTGCAAGCCAATTCTTGCCACATGTTTCTCGAACGTGGATTTGGGCAATGACTTAGTAAACAAATCTGCCACATTGTCCTCTAATCGAACCTGGTTTACTTTGATCTTGAGGAGCTTCTATTGTTGCTGATTGTAAAAGAATTTAGGCGATATGTGCTTGGTGTTATTGCCTTTGATGTAGCCTTGCTTCATTTGTTCAATGCAAGCAGCATTATACTCATAGATGCTCGTTGGCTCATCTGTGGTAGACTATAGACCACAATTGCTTCGAACATGCATAACTATGGATCGAAGCCATATACATTCACAAACTGCTTCGTGAAGAGCAATAATCTCCGCATGATTCTAAGAGGTAGCGACTAAGGTCTGCTTTATAGACCTCCAAGATATCGCGGTCTTTCTAATGGTGAATACATAACCAGTTTGGGAGCGACCTTTATGTGGGTCAGAGAGGTACCCAACATCAGCAAAACCTGTCAAAACACTTATATCGTTTTGGGATGGGGATAGAGGACGCAGGCAAGTGTTGGCGGCGTTCCTGGTGTATGATGGGTCCGAATCCATCATCTCTCTGTAGGGATAGAACAAACCCATATAAATCATACCTCTTAGGTATCGAAAGATATCTTTCTCACTAGTCTAATGGCGTCGTGTTGGCGCAGAGCTATATCTAGCTAACAAGTTCACATCAAATGAGATGTCCAGTCTTGTGCATTGTGCTAAGTACAATAATGTGCCTGTTGCACTTAGGTAGGGCACTTCTGCCTCTAACACTTCTTCATCGTCATCTTTTGGACGAAATGGATCCTTCTTTGGATCAAAACTACGGACGACCATTAGGGTGCTTGAAGGCTTAATCTTGTCAGTGTTGAAATGCCTAAACATCTTTTGGGTATAAGCTGATTGATGAATCAGGATACCATCTCTACGATGATCAAGTTCTAAACCGAGGCAAAACCATGTTTTCCCTTAACTCTTTAAGGGTGCCAATTATGTTCATGTCATCGACATAAACCGCTACTATTGCAAATCCAGAACTTGTCCTTTTTATGAACACACATAGGTATAGTTCATTGTTGACATATCTCCTACTAATCAAGTAGTCACTTAGACGGTTATACCACATCCGTCCGGATAGTTTCAATCCATATAGTGGGCGTTTCAATCTTATAGCAAATGCGCTCCGTGGTTTAGAGCCACTTGATTTAGGTAACCGAAGTCCAATTGGGACCTTTATGTATATTTCTGTATCTAGATCCCCATATAGATAAGCAGTATCCACATCCATAAGCTGCATGTTCAGTTTTTCGGAAACTACCAAACTAACAAAGTAGCGGAACGATATGACGTCCATTACGGGAGAATAGGTCTCCACGTAGTCGATTCCAGGGCGTTGTGAGAAGCATTGCGCCACAAGGCGAGTGATTCAGTGCCTATACTAGCGCCTCACGTGTAATACAACACGGTCATCAAGTTTAGGGCAAATAAATTAAGCTCCAAGTATCGTACCCAAGGAAATAGGGAACCCCCACTTAGTTACTGACAACTAAACACAAATACAAATTATCCTAGCAACAAGTATCCGAAATTGTGATTTTTAATTGTGAAGACTTAAACTAAATTTAAGAACCGAAAATAGAAAATTTCTAAAAATGAAAAATGTGATGCTAAACTAGTTTGCAAAAAAATTCAAGACAAGAGAGTGTTGGGTGCTAGGGAGGTTCCTTCACCCAAATCCTATGTGTCGGAAGGCATCTAATGTAGATGCAAAATTCTTGATTAGGTGGTAATCGTATCCAAGGCGGTTCAAGGCTCAAGGATCATATATTCTCAATTACGGTATTAATGTGCCGTTTCAAGGGTCACACAAACTCAATTAGAGAGAGGTAGAGCCGGTTCAAGGGTCTCTAAGTCGCTCTAATTGGCATAAAGCTCAAGAATTAGACCACTAAGTGATTCACCCTCGCAATCACGCGGCGGATGTAAATCACCATGCTTATAACCCCTACAATACCAAATTGAGGGTTCTAGCTTAGGAATTAGAGGGGGTCAAGCCTCTAACTACATCCGAGACATGCTTAAAATACATATCCTAGAGTTGACTAGGCTCCTAGACATGCATTTCAAGCCAACAAAAATTGATATAAGCATCCAACAAATCAAATTGCATCATGACATTATAATAGGCATCCTTTACATAAAATTTGGGCTAGGGCACACAACCCTAACCCCCAACAAAATTTCTACTCACTACCCATAAATATATACATCATCAATTCCATCAATTTCATACAAACAAACGAGGAAAAGGTATAGAAGAGGGAGAACAACCAAGACAAGTTACAAATGCTAAAAAGCAAATATAACAAGCCTTGGAATTATAATTTCTCCCTTTTACCAAAGTGGTGATTAAACCCCTTATGCTTGAAGTGCTTCCCCTTTGAATCTTGTGAAATTGATGAGAAGATGGAATTTTGGTGAGGTGGATCTTAGTGAGGAAGTGTGGATCTTGGTGAGGAGAAGAAAATGGAGAGAATGGGATTTTGGTGAGGAGAGGAAATCTTGGTGAGGAGGTGTGAATCTTGGTGAGGTGGGTTGGATTTTGGTGAGGAGAATGGGAAAATGGAGAATTGGAATTATGGGTGGTCTGGGCGTGTTCTGCTGGGAGAAGAGGAAGAAGGGGATCTGGGCATGATAGATGAAAAAGAGAGGAAAATGGAGTTTATTATATGTGGTCTCCGTGAGAGAGGAAGAAGAGAGAGATAAGGGCTAGCTGGCCAACAATGAGAGGAAGAAAGGGAAAAAGAAAAAGAAAGGAAAGGCTGCACGGGTGAGGAAGAAGGGAAAAGGAAAAGGAAAAGGAAATGGTGTGCTGATGTCATGATGATGTTAGCATAGTGCAGATATATATATATATATATATATATTTCTTCTTTTTTTCTTTTCCTTTTCTCTTTTATTTTGTTTTTCTTTCTCTCTTCTTTTTTTTTTTCTTCTTCTTCTTCTTCTTCTTCTTCTTCTCTCTTCTCAATGCACTTTCGCAAATACTACCGGAAGTAATTGAATTCCGCTCCCTTGATGGCGTTGACCACGGTTGACCTGCATTGACAATTTTGTCCTTTTGTCGGAAACTCCAATTTAGTCTAATTTCACACAATTTTCTCTCGTTTCAGCAACTCTGCTTATTTTCTACAAAATAAACAAAAGTAAATTAATCACATATTAATTGACATAAGGATTGGTTTATTTCTAGTGCTTTAGATATAATTACACGCATATAAATGCGTATAATCAGCGAGCTTTGTACCTTACAATCTCGTTTCTCTCATTATCCTTTCTAACAAATACCCATTGTGACCAACTGGTTTGGTGTTGGGTGGTATTGGTACAATTTTGCCAAATACCTTTCTTTTCGCTAGAGAATCAAATTCTGCCTGGATCGCATCTTTCCATTTTGGTCAATCAGCTCTACGTTGTCATTCATCAATGGAGCGTGGTTCGATGTCATCGGTCTCAATAATCTCATGTGCCACTGAATACGCGAATACATCATCAATGATGATGGAGCTTCTTTCCCACGTCCCATGTACACTAGTGTAATTTACAGAGATCTCTATGTGCTCAGGGATAGGTTCTGACATTACGGCGTCCCTCAATGATGTCTCTTGGACATAACCATAGTCCAGAACATTCTCATGTGACGAATTTTGAGTATCGATGATTAAAGGATTTATGTGTGCCTAATTCGCTCTCTTTCTAGGGATAGAATCCTTCGAACCAATCGGTCTACCGAGCTTCCTTGTAGGACATGTGGCCATAAATGCCACATCATTGCCATGCTGGTGCAATGGCGCCATCTCCTAGTGTCACAGGTATGGTGTTATGTCCAGTATTCGGGACATCAATCCTTGCAGGCACGTTTGCAGCAGGTATATGTGATCTCGTCACTTTGGCAACATCAGAAAACGCGATGAGACATAGTGGGGACAGACCACGACAATTTTTGTCGTTCATGTTGAACATTTGTGTTCTTATCTCTCCTTAACGATGGGATGACTGTCTAATCAAAGTGAAAATCCGCAAATCTAGCGGTAAATAGATCGCCTGTCAAGGGTTCAAGATAGCGGACGACAGTTGGAGATTTATAGTCAACATAGATGCCCATTCGTCGTTGTGGACTCATCTTAGTAAGCTGTGGCGGCGTAATAGGCACATAAATGACACACCCAAATATGCGTAAGTGCGAGATATCAGGCTTGTACCCACTCACTAGCTGTAACACAGAGTAAAATTTGGTTGCAGTGGGTCGTAGACGAATTAGTGTCGCTGCATACAATATTGCATATCCCCAAGTAGAAACAGGGAGATTGGTGCGCATAACCAATGTTCGTGCTATCATCTATAGTCGTTTAATAGCGGCTTCTGCGAGACCATTTTGGGTATGAACATGGGGAACTGGATGCCCTACATCAATTCCCAGTGACATGCAATAGTCATCAAACATTTTCGATGTAAACTCCCCAGCATTATCAAGTCGAATTGACTTAATAGGATGGTCAGGGTAGTGAGCCCATAGACGGATAATCTGGGCGAGGAGTTTAGCATAAGAAGCATTTCGAGTGGACAACAGCATGACATGTGACCAGTGTGTCGACGCATAAACTAATACCATAAAATATTTAAAAGGTTCGCATGATGGTTGAATTGGTCCACAGATATCCCCTTGGATTCTCTATAAGAACGGAATGAGTATTTTAGGATCCTTTGCATAGGACGGTATCAGTCCTAATTTCCCGAAGGAACATGCTTTGCAAAATGAGCCAGTGGCCTTAGAAGCAACCAATGAGGATTTTGGTTGGGCCTGAGCGTCTTTAGCGCTATTAGAAGCAAAATGTGTGACTACAACACCCATCATGGTATCGGAACCATAGAAAGTGGCATCCATGGCGTCTTGGCCGTGGGGAGAAACATCTATGGCATCATGGCCAGGATTGGCGCTATCGATATCGTTGTCACATGGGACTTGGGAGGCCATACGGCGCCCCAAGACGGTTGCAGCGCCAAATGCTGCAATTGTTGTAGTCTTGCTAAGTCCGGGAATCAATTTTCGATTCTTGCTTCTTTTCACTCTGAATAATGGATGTCTGTGTGAAGTCTTTAGTATACAGATCATTATGTCATGACCAGGATGTCCTAGTCGGTTATGTCAAAGCCAGTATGTGTCAGAATCCAAGAGATCTTTTCTTATGACATTATTGGATTCAATTGGTCTAATTGTAGTGACATAAAGTCCACTAGATGGATACATAAGCTTCTCTAAGATGCGCTTTCATCCTCAATCATTAGAGGTAATGCAAAGGAACTCTTTTCCGTTCTCATTATGCGTTTCCGGATGGAATCCGTTGGCTCTTATATCTTTAAAGCTCAATAAGGTTCGATTTACCTTAGGAGCGTAGAGAGCTTCAATGAATGTAATCAAGGTGCCATTTGGCAATAGGAATTGGGCCATTCCATGTCCTTGAACCAAACCTGATGGCCCAGCCATCGTAGTCACAGAGGAATGTGTAGTCAACATCTCTAAGAATAATTACCTATGGCGTAGAATGGTGTGCGTAGTCGCACTATCCGCAAGACATTATAGATTGCTAGAATCCATTCCTAAAAGAAAAGCTCGTAATTAAAAAGGAGTCATAAAGAAAAGAACTCAAATTTTACTAATAAGCCAAACGGAATTACATCATTATTTCTTTGACCAAAGAAAATCTAATCCAATAAACTAGCTAATGAAAAACAATGGTAGTCGTCTAACTCATTTCGGTAATTCCAATGCAAATGTGACCAGGTGAGTAGAGAGATGTCGGTGGAGCAAGTCTCGCTTAAGTACCACTTATCTCAAAACCTTCCTAGACATCACACTTACATTTAGTACGTCTACTTTAAAGAAAGACTAATACCATTGGCATCTACTACAAAAATAATATGGCAATTGCCTACATCTCTTGGAAAATAAAAAGATTTAATCAAAATCGCTAGTTTCTGGGTCTTGATCCTTGTAGTCTTCCACCCTTAGATCCAGATCGCCATCTTGATCTTCTTGTTCCATGTAGTTTGCCTCCCTTGCTTCACGATACCTCTTATATGCTTTTGAAACATTCTAGGATGCTTTACACGCTTTGGCCCAATGTCCAATTGATCCACATCGAAGACAAACATCATTATGGTCAGGCTCCCTTGATCGAGGAGCCTTTGGGGGGCGATTTGGACAACCATTGCTCTTGGTGGCATTACCATCATGGTCGGAGGCTCCGCCTCTTTCTCTCTTCACATGTTGACCTCCACGGTTCCGTGCATGCCTCTCTTGGCGATTTCCTTCCTCTTTAGGGCGAGAATATGGACCAGAACATCCAGAATTGTCCCTACTCTTAGGGTTTCGCTCCTTGCGTCCTCCCTTGGGGGCGCGACTATAGTTAGACTCCGGAATAGACTTAGTTCCCACGGGTCTAGCATTATAGTTCTTCACAAGAATATTTTTGCGTTTCTCAGCTGCGTTCATGGGGCCAATGAGCTCATGAAACCTTGTGATACTTCCTGCATTCACATCAATCCGATAATTCTTTGAAATCATTAGGGTAGAGACGAGGAAGGTAGAGAGAGTCTTCTCGATCAACATCGTATCAGTTATGATTTTGCCACAAAACTCCATCAAAGACTTTATACGAAGAGCTTCCGAGTTATAATCAAGCACAAATTTGAAATCACAAAAGCGGAGGCTATGTCATCTCACTTCTAAATCAGGAAGCAGGGAGTCACGAACGTTGTCAAATCGCTGCTCAAATTCCACCCATAGTTTTCTAGGGTCTTCCTCATTGAGGTATTCACTTTGGAGCGCGTCATTCATGTGCCTTGTCATGAGAATTATGGCTTTAGCTTGATTTGCTTCAAAAGCAGTAACTTGCTCAATGGATAGCACGTTCTGACTAGGCTCTTGGATGGTTTCCAGAAGTCCATTAGACTTAAGATGTTGGCTCACATCTCGGACCCACCTATGGTATCCTGCGCCAGTTGTCTCCACTGGAACAAAGTTCAAATTCTTCAGGTTACTCATCCTGAAAAACAACACAAGATTAGGGTTAGTTTCAGAGCGAAAAAAGCTACCACGAAGAACTATAAAATTTCTGATCGTAGTCGCTTCTAAGAAAATCTGATTCCAAGAGGGGTTTTGGATTAGATCGAAACAACGATGTATGTGGTCGATCGTTTTCTTCTCAACAAACTTTAAGTTTGGAGGATTCTACAAGCTCCAAGCTTGGAATGAGCACGAACCCCCACAGTTAGGCTTTAGGTCTCCCCTATGAAGAAGAAAGGAGGGGTAGAAGAAGGGAGGTTGCAAGTCCCCGAGAAAAGAAGAAAAAGAATGAAAAGCTTCAAAAACTGGAACTTTTAGAAAAGTTTACCTTAAAAAGTTGTCGGAATCTGGTGGCCAAAGTTGGTTGCTGGGCTGTGCAGAGAAACTGCTGGGTCGCTGCAGGGATGTCGCGAGGTCGCGAGGGCGCGAGGATGCTGCAGAGATGCCGCGAGGATGCTGTGGGGATGCCGCGAGGACGCTGCGGGGAAGGTGGTAATACCGGCGAGGCTAATCCGATGAAGTATTTTTTCGGCCTTTAGGGTGTTTAAGGCTAGGGTTAGGGCTTCGTGCTGATAACATATTTTAGGGAATCAGAAATTGAGAGAAAATCGCTGCTGTTCTCATTGATAATAGGGACATCTTTATATAGAGGATTATAATGCATAGAATCTAAATCATACAAAGAAAGTAATCGTACTTGAATAGGAATCTAGATCCTTCTAATATAACCCTATTACCACTAGGTCAAGTAACCTAGAGTTTGGGCCAAACACAAATTAGAGATTTACTTGAACAAAACTAACATTATCTCCACTACTCCACGTATTGCTAGTTTGCTACTTATCCATCATCAATAGGATCTCTATAGTACTGTAGCTACTTGATTTCACCAAGAAAATCAAAATGTTTGATTGACGAAATAGAAGTCATTACGCTCTCGCACTCAACACCAGAAACTAGTACTACTATCCTTTTCTTCTCTATTTATGTTATTCACTTTGTTTTCTCTCTCTCATCGAGTTGGTTTGTTGATTGCCGGAACCACCACCATCTCGAAATATTGAATTGTTGATATTCTGAGAGAGAGAGACGAAGAAAAATAATGAAGCAAAATAGTTTGCTGCAGATCTTTGTCGTGTTGACAGAGGTCAACCTTCGCTTAGAAACATCCAGCACCTAGACCGCCTGAGCAGTTGCCGAGAAGTAAATGCCTAGACCAATTGCCTAGCCCAAAGGCAGCCGCTTAGACCATTTTTTAGGGTCTATTTGTGCAATATTTGAGGTAAAAAAAATAAGTAAAAAAAAAATTTGCACTAGTTCAGGTATCATTTGGAGTTTTTATCGAAAAAGACTATGCCACGTAGATGACTTTAACGGAAAAGTTGATGGGAGATACTATATTTGGTAATGACACAATACTTTAGGTACCATTTGGGGTAAACAAAAATATGTAGGTATCAAAAAATACTTTTTACAATAGTTCAAGGTTCAAGTACCATTTGGAGTTTTTACCCTCTCTATAATATAAGTTCTTGTTGCTTGTCAAAAAAGAAAAAAAAACAACTACTATTGAGGTCTTCCTTTTTTTAAATATCCACCAATTTAGACAAAACCTCCTCTCTGTAGGTTGTAAATACAGTTCAGATTTTATGTCGTTTTTCTAAATAAAAACGGCCATTTATATATCATTCAGGTTTTGTTTCTTTTAAATAGAAAAAAGCTTACTTTAAGGGTTCCTAGTTATATAAATTAGGTCTGCACTTTTTAAAGCCTTTCTTATAGATATCCAGTGCACCTTCTAACAGCAGTAACCACCTCTCCCTTGTTGGACGTACGTAGTAGCTTTGTTCTCTATTTTCCCGCCGTCGATCAAATAAAATACCATCTGCTCTGTGGTGGCGTCCATTCCAAGCTTTCTTTATCACCACCCTTTCTAATCTCCGGTAGTAAAGATATTATAGCCCTCTCGATTGGATTTTAGTTAGCGTTTTGCTTTAACCTACAAATACATGCTTTTATTTGCGTAATGTTGTACGCTCTCCTCAGGTGTTATCATTTTACTTATCTTGAGGTGGTTGGAAATGGAGAAGGCGGATCGTCGGAGCTTGACGCATTGGGGTTTGCTTGTTGGGACATTAGCAGCAATGCTTGTTCTGGTTGTTTGCCTGGTTGGTGAAAAAAAATACGAGACGACCACCCCAAAGACCACCCTACAATTAAGGTTCGTCATCTGCTCTCTTTCTTCCCTTGCAAACTGGCCAAAACATTTTTTCAAATTGGCTTTCTGACTAATAAATTAATAATTGTGAATATATACCTGACTAGTAGACATACCTGAACTAATTAACAAAATATTTATGAAACGTGAAATTCAGAAAATTACTTCGGAGAGATCCTAGAACACTATGCCAGGGCATGAACATTCTGAAAATCCCTAGTAGCCAGAGGAACATTGCTAGACCACCAAATCCAGGGTTCAACATGGTAACAAAGAATAGTGGGCGGGGGATTGTTGCAAGAACACAATATCGGATAGTCACCATGCTAAAGACTCCTCGGCAGGTAAAATGCATCCCTTCTTTTTCCTTTAATCTATGAATTAATATCTGCCGACAGTTGGGTCTTAACACCATTAAAAAGATACGTATCTTAATATCTGAAACTGAGAATATGTGCATTATTCTGCTAATAGAGATGTGACCATGCATGGATTTAATTGGACCATAACTGTACAAGCATCAATATTTTAATCCATTAATCGTATGGGTGCCTTTCAGATTACGCTGGATAATGGCCTCATCCAACTAATAGTCTCTCGTCCCAGCGGAGATGTCGTTGGAATAAAATACAAACGAAGCGACAACTTGCTTGAACCCAATAATCTACGAAATAATAGAGGGTAAGCACACTTCCTCCAATCGCCGCATATGCATGGTGCCGATCTGCTGAAGAAGACATCCTAAGGAAGCAAAATTTTGGAAAAAGGAGACATCCTCCTAAAATTTCTCAACTAAAAATAGATTATTGTCGAATATAAAAGAAAAGATATATTGAAGAGACACATTTTTCCTATATAGTTTCCACATTGATTAAGGTGTATTAGCCATCATGCAGGTACTGGGATGTGGTCTGGAACAAACCGGGAGATAATATATATTATGTTGATAAGTAAATACATCCTATCCTTCTCTATATTCGTATAATTGGAAAACAAATCTATTTGATTCTTATTATTTACGAATCATGTACATGTGCAGACTACAAGCAACGAGATCTAGAGTTATTATGGCAACGGAAGACCAAGTTGAAATTTCTTTTGTCAAAACATATAATGTTTCCCAGCAGCGTGGTGCCCCAGAAGTTCCTTTGAATGTAGATAAAAGGTGTGTTCTTAACCCTCCATAATTGGACAACTTAAACTTTGATGAATTCTCTCAATAACTATACCTCAAACTTGATCATTTTGTAGGTACATAATGCGACGCGGTCGTTCAGGGTTCTATGCGTATGCCATTTTCGAGTGCCTTGAAGGGTGGCCGGAAGTGAAGATTGATCAAGTTAGGATGGTTTACAAGCTTCAAAAAGACAAGTAGAAAAAATGCAAACATTATTTTGTATTTAAAACTTGCTTCTAGAAAATGAGAACTCAATTGCAATATTTCTTGTCATTGCCAGATTTCAGTATATGGCTTTATCAGACACTAGGCAAACATTCATGCCAAGAGCCAACGACCGTAAACATGGTCAGCAACTTGCCTATCCTGAAGCCGTTCGTTTGACCAAACCAAGTAATCAGGCCTTTAAAGGACAGGTTAGCCCTCTATAAATTTCCCTAGACTAGTAGAAAACTCTTGCATCGTTATAATGCTACAATAAACTATTTTATACACCTGCGTGGTTCACTACCATTAGATTCGAACTTTTTGCGAGGGCTTCAGTTTTTATAAGTTCTGCGACATATAATTGGGTTGCAGGTCGATGACAAGTACCAGTACTCAATGGAGGACAAAGATAACAAGGTCCATGGATGGATTTCTACAGACCATTTGGTGGGATTCTGGATGATCACACCCAGTGATGAATTTCGTTCCGCTGGACCCATGAAGCAGGGCCTAACATCCCATGTTGGTCCAACTACCCTCTCGGTAAGTACAAGTACCATAAGGCTTTGTTTCTCTCATCAATATGTGACCGACTAACAGGCACATTCTGATGGGCGACTACGTTTAATCTTTGTTAAATTCATATGACATACAGATGTTTGTTAGTACTCATTATGCTGGGAAGCGAGCGGGGATAGAATTGAAAAAGGGTGAGGCATGGAAAAAGGTCTTTGGGCCTGTCTTTGTGTATCTTAATTCCGCTCCAAGATCAAAAAATACCACCGGTACACTCTGGAATGATGCGAAGGAGCAGGTAATAATATATATTAAAACTTTACATTTTATTTTATTTACGATTAATTACAAAAATACATTTCGAACTATAAATTTATTTTCATTTTCATACCCAATTATCAATTTTTTGCATTTGCATACCTTAAATTTCATTCCATTAGTATTTTGACACTGTTAGTATAGGCTTGATGTATGTTGATACTCCTAATACAAAATCTAGAATAATAGGTCTAAGCTAGAGTTGTGTCTTAATTCAAATGAAGCTTTTGTTAGTTGAAATAGGAATTCAATGCACTCAATTGCTTCAGCTGACTCCCTGAGGTACTTCACATGTAATTGCATATGCATTTCATACATTTTGTGTCTCTATGCATATTAGGATTGGTGCATGTGTTGCCATCTTACTTAAGTCAGAATATATAAGTTGGTCTGTGTTCGTCTCTTTTAATTTGGGGGTGTTTGTGCATTTATTGCTGTCATTCATTAAGTCGTAAAAGGATATTTCTTCTATTTGATTTGTTTAGTTAAGTCTATCTTTTTTATTAGGGTTAAAATCATGTTTACTTGTTTAATATCTTTTTAGGAAATGTCCCTCGATTTAAGGTGTCAATTAGGTTTTGGTGTCTTTATTGTCCAAAGTTTAGGGAGAGTCTGTGCACTATATACAATAAGAAAATGCATTTATTTGAAGAGACCTTTGAGCGAATAATAATTTATACATTCATTGAGTTAAAAGTTTTTCATTCGGTTGTGAAAAACCTTATGCTTCACTATGAGTCCATGGACTACTTGTTCCATGCTTAAGTTGATCATTGAGTCAAACACTTTCAGCATTCATTACATCGTTTCATATCAAAGTACTCTCGAGGTCAGTTGGAGTCGTTGATGTGCAAGCAAGGTTGAAGGTCGAGGTCAATACCTGTCAATCAAAGAAGACAGTTCAAAGGTGGAGAAGATCTACGAGGACGTGTTCAAATAATCTACTAGGTGTGTCTAGTAAGTTAGCCGAGGTTAGCTCTATTCATTGTTTGTAAAGAACTCGTATCTTTTCAATTAATAAATTGGTTTTCACTAGGGCTTTAGGGAGTTAAGGTCATGTAGTTGTTTTCCTCATTTTGAGGTTTTCAACTGTGCAAACAATTTTAGTCTCTTGGTTACTGTGTGATTGTGTTTACCTTTCTTTTCTACACTCTATCTACACTGCTGTATTCTGGGATTCATATGTGTATTTCAATCCTTTAAGGTATTCTGTTGGGTTTTAGAAATAAAGAAAAGTTGTGGTTCCCCCCCCC
>BDJD01001789.1:11262-23648 GCA_002564525.1 Rosa multiflora | reverse complement strand
TATATATATATATAATATTATTTTAAGAATTTGAGGATTTTTACGATTTTAAACTAGTATATGACATAATTCAATGATTTCAACTATACAAGAATTGTGCCTATAAAAAATCAACTAATATAATCAATTTGTCATTCAAAATTGTTAAACGTAGTGCGTTAGTTAAAATTAAACTGACCATTACTAATCAAATGGTTAAACATTTTTCGATTTGGCTATTTTTTTTGTAAGATTCACATGTGTGTATGTAATTAGAGAATGAATGTTTTCGAGTATTAAAAATAAAAACATCCTCACATTTCAAATTTAAGGAGGTCCTCCCTAGATTCTCCATATGCTCTTCTTTTTTTTAGAATTTTTGTTGAACAAATTCGTTGGTTTCTAGAGCAATGAATGTCTATTATGAACTTATGGTTATTGGCCTTTGTTGTTTTCATTTCTTTTTTAGTTTCATTGTAGTTATACACCCAGATTTGCTTAGGTTCATATGGTACTGTTTTATTTGGTTGCGTTTTGGTACCCAACATAAGTGAAACATGTCATGGTCAACTTGGTATATATTGGAATACAGGTTAGTTACATTTGGAGAGAAGAAATCAAGTTCATTGGTCAAACATGTGTTTCGGCGGGAAAAAATTGGTCCCATCTTATAAAGCAAATTTAGGGCACATCATTCATTTAGCTCTCTTTTTCGGTTTCACTTGCGTCACACATGATCAACTTAACGGTACCGTGAAGGTAAATTGACATAGATGATACGTTGTTAAAAAAAGGGCAAAATAATGTTTAGTCCCTATACTATGTCTCTCTCATCGTTTCAGTTCCTGACATTCTAATTTAATCTGAAAAGTCTCTGACAGTCTAAATTTCCGTCTAATAAGTCCTCACCATCTCAATAGTCTGTTAACTAGCTGATGTGGCACACAATTAGACGCCACGTCAGTGCCATGCAAGCGAGGTGGATGGTAAAATGTCCACTATACCCCCATTCTTCCTTTTTTCTTTCTCTTTAATTTCTTTCCGTCTCTTTTCCTTCTTTTCTTTGCACCCAAAATCCACCACCACCGAACGGAGCCATGCGTTGAGCAAAATCCACCACCACCGAGCTCTCCACCACCACTACCAAGCTCACCATCCAAAAAAATCCTCGGATTTGCCCAAAACCCTAAGGTCTTCGGATATGATGATTTGGGGTTGAGGATTTGGATTCAGATTACCCAAATCCAAATCAATCCGTTTGTTACCCAAACTCAGATCCAAATCAATCCGATTCGCACCAGTCGACGTTAAGGTGATTGGCGGAGTTGAAGATGTGGGTGGGCATGACGATTGCGATGTCATCTTTGAAGGAGCAACAATTATCGAAGTGGCCGGAGCCATACTCGAAGCTATTACTGGCATATCTTGATGAGGAGGCCGCCAATCCAGCCTTGCTGTAGATCAGGAACATGAGTTGTTGGTTGGTGGAGGCACCGTTGGTTGGAACGCCGTAAGCGCCATTGTTGGAGTTGCAGAATCTATGCTTCTCCATTCACCAACCTCCAGCTTGAATCGAGCTAAACCACTTCCATAATTAGAGTCAACACTTTAGTACCCACACGCTTCCAAGACGCCGCCACAAGCGCTACCGCTGGCACGTGTACTTCCATAGCTTATCTGTGTATGCCGGCGTAGTCCAATTGTTCTGGTAAGCTAGCCCTGAAGCCTCTTTCATTATCTGATTGGCTTCGAGCCTTGAAATTAGTGGATTTCTGATGTTTAGTTCTTCGATTTGCAATATTTGAATATTGGTTTGGAGGAACCAATGGACTTCAGATTGGAAGGAGAGCTTCTGGTCTTGATTGTTATTAAGCCTTAAGGGAAGGATGACGATCTGAGGAAAATAGCGAGTTCCAGTACATCGTGGAGTTTTGGCCTTGGAAAAACATTGAAATAGGGTAAGAAACCCAAGCCTTTGAACTGTGAATTTGATTTTGTTGGAAAATTGAGATTATTGAGAATGTTGTTTTGTGGTAGAGATGAATACATGGAGTTTTGGGTTAAGGAAAATTAGCCGAGACTATCGATCACCTAGAAGGGAGGAATTGGACTGATTGTGAAGTGGTACGCCTGAATTAAGCGCACAAAATTACCCTGCAAAAGACAATTGTTAGTATAGGATAAGCAGGGATCGTTCAGTCCGGGGATTGAGGGTACACCTGTAATTGCAAAAATAAATTAATAAAAGTAAAAAGTATTATGTACAAAAATAACAAATAAAGAATTAAAATAATAAAGTAAAAAGTATTAATTATGTACAAAAATAAAACAAAGAATAGAAATATATACAAGTTAATGTAAAAAGGGGGGATTGGAGTTTTCAAAATGCAAACAATAATAAAAGAAAGAAAATGTTTCAATTTTTAGGGATTCCAAATCAGATGTATGGACGTTGAGAACTTCGTAATCCACCACTAGCTAAGATAAGAGAAAGACAATTTAACCTAATCTTCAATTACTAAGGCATGTGAATGAAACCAATCAAGAACTTTAGGATCGCCGCTAAAGCCTTATTTTTCCCAAAATTACTTAGAACCGTGAACGCACTGCATCCTAAGCTTGCTTATATGCAATCAAGGTGTAGAACGCTACCCTATCAAATTAACTCATTAAGCACACATAAACACATTAAGCTCTTTGGAAAGATTGATTTTAGAGTACAAAACTAGTGAGGAACGCCATCCTAGCATGCATTCTATTTGTTTGATTTCACCTAACATGTAGGCTTTACTACTTGAGTGTTTTAAGACCGTGAACGCACTGCACCTGAAAACTAGCTCCAATTACATGCTCATATTTTAGGTGATCAATCTAAGACATAAACATATAAAAGATTTTATAAAACAAAACCAAACAAAGCATTCACAAAACCTTGTAATCGAAAAAGAGATTCAAAAGCTAAAAATCCAATGGATGAAGGAATGTGTGTAGGAAAATGGAAAGGAAATGGAGAGACAAAGAAGATGGAATGGATGAAGGAATGTGTGTAGGAAAATGGAAAGGAAATGGTGAGACAAGGAGATGAAATGGATGAAGGAATGTGTGTAGGAAAATGGAAAGAAAATGGAGAGACAAAGAAGATGGAATGGATGAAGGAATGTGTGTGTTTAGGAAAATGGAAAGAAAATGGAGAGACAAAGAAGATGGAATGGATGAAGGAATGTGTTTAGGAAAATGGAGAGACAAAGAAGATGGAATGGATGAAGGAATGTGTGTAGGAAAATGGAAAGGAAATGGAGAGACAAGGAGATGAGAATGGATGAAGGAATGTGTATAGGAAAATGGAAAGGAAATGGAGAGACAAAGAAGATGGAATGGATGAAGGAATGTGTATAGGAAAATGGAAAGGAGGCTTCTGAGAAGACTAGGACTAGGAGTGTGATCACCGGTAAGAGAAAGAGAAGGAGAGGAGTTGCTCTTAGAGAGGTTGCTCTATAGAGAACTTAGATCATCTTAGAGATGTTGTTGTTGAATGTGAATGTGTGTTTTAGAATGAGAGGAGAAGGTGTTTATATAGGGAAGAAAAAGAAGAGTGAAATGATGAGTGGAAGAAAAATAATGAAAGTGGAGTATGAAAGTGATTTGTAGAATATGGAAAAGATAGAGAAATGATGAAATGAAAGCAAAGCATGAAGGTGCAGAAACATGGAAGTGATGATGATCTATTAAAGAGATTGTAGTAGAAAAATATATCCAAGAAAAGCATTAGCTTTCTTCATGTGGGTAGGAAACATGAACATGTGAATATTGAGCTGGTTTTAGGTCAGTTTCTGCCCCTTTATTCCTTCAATTATTTCTCCAACAAGACTTCAGAATGAGCCTTCAACTTCTTCATAAAAAATGTTCCACTATGAGTGTAGATCATCCTGAAAAATTTTTAGAGCTTTATTCCATGCGGTTGGGCCGAAAATGCTGCTGGACCTCTTACAGGTCCAGTTTTCCAGTTTTGCTTCTGCTGAAAATTGGACTGATTGTTTGAAGGCCTTCCACTCAAAACTAGCTCTGGCACTCTTCATAAGAAATGATCCTTGGGCTTTCTAGATTGAATCTGGAAAGTTTCAACTCATTTCGAGTTCGGATGGTTAGTCTGCCACTCCTCATTTCTTGTCTAGCTCGCTTTCTCATTGGCTCAATTTCTCCAAGACACGCTTTGTCAGGCCAAAATGCTCATTTTGGGTCCAAACAGCTCATTTCATCATCATCTACTCCAATGTACCTAAAAAAATAGAAATTGAGTTAAAAATCGATTCGTTAAGGAATTAACTAAGAAAAATGTGAGGAATTAACTATTAAAATACCACATTAAAATGCTCCTATCATGAAGAAGGTAATGTTTTGATGAAAGATATGGATTTCTACTTGTAGTGGTTATGTTGTATGCCTTGAGATCGAAAGAACTGAACGAGAATGATATGGTAACTGATTGTGTTTAATTATGTTTGAATGGTTGTGCGCGCATTTCAATTTGGAGCTTGATTTTTCTGGTCATGGCCAAGTCTGAGTCTTATTTGATTTTGTTTAATCGTGTTTCTAGAGTTTCAATAAATGCTTTATTTGTTATTGCTGCAATTGGAGGTTTGGAGTGAAAAATTCAATCAATTTGGACGGAATTTCTCATGAAGAAAGGGGGAAAATATAAGGGGGGTATATTAGACAATGTACATGTTACATAACATGCAAATTGCTGAGGTGGCGTAACTTGGATTGCCACATCAGCAAGTTAACGTCCCAATTTGACTGAATGTTAACGGTGAGGACCTATTAGACGGAAATTGAGATTGTCAGAGACTTTTCAGATTAAATTAGAATGCCAGAGACTAAAACGATGGAGAGGCATAGTATAGGGACTAAACAGTATTTTGCCCTTAAAAAAATATAAGTCTAAGTATTACATTGATAAGTTTTAAAGTTCAGGTATCATATTGATAATCTTCAAAATATCTAAACATTGTTGGCACAAAGCATACAACAAAAATGGATAAAGAGTCCACCAAAAACCAGCCACAAAGAAAAACATATGCAAAAAAGTTCAACACAAAATATAATCAACAAAAAAATGAGTTTAAATTTTTTCTGAGAAATCTAGACTGCACCAACCCTAGCTGAATTTTGGCTAGCCGGTATAGGCTCCCCCATCCCCCCAAATAATCGTTTGCTTCACTCCTTTCAAATGATCCCCCACTTGATTTCTCCATCGATGATCTCCCTTCCCCGGTTTTTGAAAATGGTTTCGATTCGAATCTTTGAAGACCCCTCCTAGCTAACGCTTCGCCTTTGAATTCCCATGATTTGACTGTGCAGCACAGAATTCCATGGCCAACCCTCCCAAACTGGTCACTCTCTCCTTTGGGCAAGGTTCCTTCCTGCTTCACTTCATTCGTTAGAAGACATGCAGCGTGTTTGGTCTCTTGGCACAATTCGACTAAAACAAGAATTTCTTAGACTTATCAAATGGAAACATAGTTTATCACCTTTGACATACAAAAATTCCTTTTCACGGGTTTGGGTACGATTTTGGGATCTCAGCTTTGATTTTTGGGAGCAGCAAACACTCTTTGAAATTGCTTTTGGTATTGAACGCCTTTGAAGGTTGATAAAAGAACCATAGATAATCCAGTAGGCCTTTATGCCAGATTTCTTGTGGACAAGGACTTCTCTAAACAATTAATTCCTACATCTCGTGTAGCCCATGTAGATGGATTGAAATTGTTTATTGGGATTGAATATGAAAACATCCCTATTTTGTGTGCTAAGTGTGGTATATTGGTCATCAGGTCATCAAGTGTAGAGTGGCTAGCTTTGAGGATCAGAGATGGATTGATTCAAGACGGGGTAGGTCACCATCACGCCCTAGCACTCACGAGACAGCCACTAGGATCATGTCACCATTAATACTCATAAGATGGTCACTAGGATTGTATTACCTGTGATACTTATCAGACGGCCACTAGGATCATGCCACTAGTAGCACTCATCAGACCATCACTAGGATCGTATCATCAGTAGAACTCATCAGAATTTCACTAGGGCCATGACACCAATAGCACATACCACGCAACTACTAAGATTAATTTGATCGTAGTACTCACTAGTCGGCCACTAAATGAAAGATGCTGGAAGCACTAATTACACTATATAACTACTCACTTTAGTTTAAATATCTTTAGTTTACTTCCATCTCATGACTAACTATCTCAAGCTATCTAGAGAGTACAGCCGACCAAATAACGTATAAGAAGTACTCTTCTCACTCTATCTAAAGTATCTAAATAACACATGACTAGTTATCTCATGTCATCTAGAGGGTACTTGACAGGACCCGACCCGAGATTTCACCCTGAAATCCAAAGTGGCCATGCGGAGTCCATTTTCAAGAAAATTCAACAGAACTTTCCCTAAAATGGACAACCCTAACCTGAAAAGAAATAGAACCACACTTCTAAGCAACCATCCTTATACTTCTGGAGCCATCCTGCTCCCCAAATACCAACAACTCCATTTTCACATTAAACAAAATCTTGTAGATTATTAGAGCAATTCTAAAAAAAATATAATGAGAATAAATGATCAATACATCCCACACTGTGGAAGCAATGACAACTATGCCTCATCTCCATGTACGCTCGACCTCGACTAATCTCGCCTGCAAATCTAGGCATTTAAAATCAAAGGGTCCAGGGGAAAGTAATTAAAAAACACGTTAGAGTGAGTGGACAAAATTAAATAATCAAGATAATTTAAAGTAAATAAGCTTTAATACTTTCCCACAAATAATTATCTCCAAAATCTCGATGCATGCCACATTTATAAACATATATTTCTCGCCACATGAAAACTCATGAAAACACACCAGCCTCGCTGGTTAGAAGAAATCGGACTAGCCCCGCTAGCCAAATAATAATATAAAATATGGGGAAGAAGTTATCACCATACAACGAATGAGCCTCCCAAGCTTTGAAGCATCCTTGAGCCGCCCAGGCTCTGGAGCATCCCATGCTCTGCTCAACTCAGCCGCAAACACAAAGTAAGCGGGGAGAAGTAGGCTAGCTAGCAATAATATAATCAAATAATACGACCCAAGTATGGTGAAGAAAAATCCAAAATCCAGTGAAATCCATAAAGCTTCCTCAATTTCTCACGAGAAAAATACATATTCCAACAACCTGACCCCGCGCGCCAAAATATTCTCAAATTCATAAATAAATAGGTGAGAAATAATAGATAATTATAATTCCTTTGGGAAATCCCATTTCCGATAATATTCCAGAAAATCCCAAAATCGACAAATAAAATTATAATATATAATTCTGGAAATCACCTCGGAAAATAATTCGTCGAAAATCACATAAATCATAATTTCAAATAATAATCATATATCGGAGATAAATATCGAAAGCTTAATATCCGAGAAATATATCACAAATCCATTTCCCAAATCATAATCAATCTCCGAAAAATCAATTCATATTCTTGAAAACAAATCATAAATCCAAATCCGAGCATAATAATTTTATATTCAAAATTCATATGAAAAATTAATGCCAAAATTATAATCCAATCAAATAATATGCTCGGTAAAGAAAATGATAATTAAATAAATAATTAATTCAAGAAATAAACGCATGCATCACATTTTAAAATAAAAGTCCACTCACAGTACTATTTTGGCGACCACGCATACGGATTCCTTCGTCGAGCAATAGCTTGATATGTCGCCTTGTACACAATTATATTCCGTGAATAACAATTCGGCAATTAAATATGATACCAAAATCAATCCTCTTAAGTCAATATTTCTGTTTCCTTCTCTGATTCAATCCAAACTTTACCACTAACACCAATTCGTTAATTTACAAGTTCTAGGGCAGATTTGAGAGAAATTCAACGGTCGGATTCTCGTAAAACGATAACCAAAATTTTAAATCTCCGAAAATTCATAATCGATTCAAAACTTCTCCAATCTTCACCGAAATCACATTATACAAACTCTTTATCAATTATGTGATTTATCTAGCTAAAAACAGAATTTAAGTCACTGTTCATCGCCGCCATTGTTCACGTGGCGGCCAACTCTTCCGATGGTCACCAAATTTCATCCACAACATCAACTCAACATTCTACGCATGAAAATAACTACAATATTGATCAATTTTGAGTGTATAGGGTCGACTTTACCTAAAAATTGAAAAAACCCTCAAATTTTGCTTAAATCTCCATTTCTCCTTCCACAGCTCAAATTTGATGATGAAACTTGGTAGGTTGGTAGATCATGGGAAGATGAACAAAGCCCAATTGGCCTCAACATCCGATTTGACCGGAGTTGGCCGGAATTTGAAAAATAGCCAGAAAATCCATTATGCTACAGTAAACTTATAGGCCTTGATTCTCTCTTTTCCAGTCAAATTTCCATGACCCACTACCATATGCTTGTAAAGGAGGTGAATACAGTTCTAACAAGACCTGTGGCACACCGATTGGTGGCCGGACGGTGAGGAATAGAAGGAAAACCAGAAAAACCCAAAAGCACGACGCTGCAGTGACTTGTTCTCCTTGATGCACTTTCCACAGTTCAAAATAAATTACCAGACCATCATAGAAATGAAGATCTACAGTAAACTTATGGGCCTTGATTCTCTCTTTTCCAGTCAAATTTCCATGACCCACTACCATATGCTTGTAAAGGAGGTGAATACAGTTCTAACAAGACCTGTGGCACGCCGATTGGTGGCCGGACGGTGAGGAATCGAAGGAAAACCAGAAAAACCCAAAAGCACGACGCTGCAGTGACTTCTTCTCCTTGATGCACTTTCCACAGTTCAAAATAAATTACCAGACCATCATAGAAATGAAGAGGAGGAAGAGAGCTTTCCAACGGTATCTCATGAGTCAAAATCTGTCGCCGGATGAAGGAGTGATGGCTGGAAGAGGGAATCGGGGAGAGAGAAAAGTGACTGTGGATAGGTTCTGACCCACCCACAGTAACTTTTCATATTTATACTAATTACTATGATAGTAATTTTCGTATTTCGCTTATAACTTCTACATACAAACTCCGATTTTTACGAACCAAATATGCACTCGCTCGGTTTAACGTCCTCTATAACTTTCATATAAAAAGTTTTCTCAAATTTTGACCCGAACAAAAAGTTAATTTTTGGGGCCACTAAATGTATCGAAAACAGTTAAAACGTACCCAAAACCATCAACCATCGTATATTCACCATAAAACAAGTAAAATTTTGGTTCGGGATGTAATAGTACTGCCGGCCAGATGATGTATTAAAGGGTACTGCCGTCCAGAATACAAGGTGGCGAGGGCTAGAGGGTACTGCCAAGTGCCAACTAACCATCTCATGTCATCTAGAGGGTACTTCCGACCAGATGACTTATTAGAGGGTACTGCCGACCGAATTACTAGGAGGCGATGACTATAGGATACTATCGACTAACCATCTCATGCCATCCAGAGGGTACTGCTGGCCGAATATATTCTTAAAGATACCGCCGACCAGAATATCAGCTAGAGGGTACTGTCGACCAGATAGGGGGCATGCATGCATTTGACAATATAATTAACCTCCTTAAATTCACAACTCCAAACTCATTAACTCTCGTATAATTTCGATAACTCATCCACTTTTCGAAAGCACTTCTCAACATCTCAATATTCAAATTACTCAATAATTAATAAAAGCTTTCTGAAAGGAAATTTAATGTCAAATTTGTAAATCATCAATTAATTTTCGAAAATGAAATTCATGAAATATGATAATTATCCATACTCAATTATCATCATAAAGATTGACATGATAAATCAATGCTCGGAAAATAATATTGTATCCATAATTAATTTAAAAGCAAATGTCGCTCATGTGTTTAGTATTTTTTTTCTTCACATCATAAAATAACACTAAAATCCAACATTCACGCTGGAAATAAACTATAAACTATAATTAAAATTCAATACAAAGCTCCAAAACACCATAAAAGAAATTCGTCATAAATCCCGAAAATCCGATCTCACATCATAATTTACTCAAACTTCAATGGTTTTGTAAACTCAAATATTTCTAACATCCACATGAAAAATCACAACAATCTAAGTGTCAAATTATCACGAATGGAAACCCGAAATTTCAAATTTTGAAATTTCTGATCGATTATCAAACGTTCTCCAATGAACTTGAAAATCTCACAACGCGTTCCTAACACTGAGTTCTACTTAACAAGTTAACAAAGATGGCCAGAAGAGGTGGTACGCGCCTTCATGATAACAAGCACGACAACATCTTTAACTACAACAAAGTCAGAAAATGAACGAGGAGCTTGGAGTTTACCTTAAAAGTTTCGGGTAATAAAATTTTCCATGCTTCGATTCTTCTTCCTCAGGCCATATTGATGAATGAGGCTTATATGAATGGATTGAGGTTGTTGAGAGCTTCCAAATCCATATAGCAGCATCGCCTAAAATGGTTGGAGCATGACGGATGAGCTGGGTTAAGCCTCGCAGATCCGCATTCAGAAACGTGCTATGATTCTCTCTCTTTATTATTAATTGATTCAAACTAGGGGCATGGATCTCAATGGCGTGAAGAGTCGCTTCATTTTCACCCGGTGGCGAGAACCCTAGTGGCCTGAGGACGGCGTAAAATCGAGGTCATAACTCGGGTCAGGAAACAGGTCGGGACAAGACTTTGGTTATGTTGAGAGAAATCCCAATTTTGGGTTTAATTGAAAATGGAAATCTCCCCCAATTAGGGGCAGTTGCAAACGCTATTTATATTAGGTTTCTCGAAATGGTAACTTTTACTTTTTAGATCGTAACTTCTTCGTACTAACTCCTATTTCAACATGCTACATGTCCAAGAACTCTGTATAACATCCTTTGCAACTTTCATGAAATAAGTTTCTTATAAAATTGAGCCAAAGAAAAAACAAACTTTTTGAAGCCCCTTGAAAGCTCGAAACGAATGTAAAAATGAAGATAATTATCATTTACCATCCAAATGTCCAGTAATGGGTAAACATGTAGTTCTGGGTACATGATGTAATATTCGATCTAAACTTGATGGTGACGGCGGGCATAAGGCTTGATGCTGCATGCACTGATAGCGGGGATGGTGTTCTCGTATTTTGTCTTTGAGGGCAACTTCTTTTGATGGTGACGGTGGTTGGTGGAATCTGTCAATTGGGATAAGGGTTAGATCTTGGATCTCGATCCATGGTGCAGTTTGGGCAAGGTCATAAAAGGCGATCGATGTTAGTGCTAGCGGGACTCTAGTGGCGACATGGTTCTAGTGTGGGACTAGTTCGACGACAGCAATGGAGGACTCAATGTGGGTGCCGGCGGTGCTACAGGTGGCAGCGACGTTGGGTGCCCTTTGTAAAATTGGGTGGGTTGGGCCTCTTCTTGGGCTTGGGCTTCCAATTTTGCTAGGGTTTAGTTTGTGATTTTTTTATTTCGCTTTTTATTTTGTCTTGATGGATGGTGGGTCTACGACCTCTCTAGTTTCTTAGATGAGATAACGCAGACTAGCCCCCATTTCCTGTGATTTATTATTAGGTTTTGTAAGGATTTTTTTTGTTGGACTTAATAGCTTAAAAAGATGGGTCTACTTAGATAATGATTTTTTTTTTCTGAGCTACACGATGGTGTAATGATCATCTCATTGAATTACAAAAGAACTAAAATTATCTTCAAAAAAGATTTAAAAAAAAAAACGGGGTTTTGTCCATTTACCCAATTTTTAGGGATTTTTTTCCCACTTACCCTATTAAGTTTTTTTAATTCCCTCTTACCCAAAACACTCTAAGGAGGTATTCCCTAATACCCCATTAAGATTTTTTTTTTGTTTTTAATTTTTTTTTTTAAATATCATTCACAAGTTTTATATAGCACTGTCTGTAGAATTGAAGACTCAAAGATGCAACACTAAGGATGGACCAATATGGTTCAACAAGTGGAGCATACACGGACCCAAAAATATTTGGAATGTCAAATTCAAGATTGGGGGGCCTTGTCTTCCAAAGGTTCCTCCACTGGCGGGATACAGTGCTAGTCCCCACTGCATCTTTTATTGTTAACAGTGAGTATGGATGACAGAATGCAATCCGGAAGCTCATTTATCCAATCTTTACTCTCGCCCTCAGCCTTAAAATTCAACAACACAGTAAATATCACTCTTAATTCGATAATGGCATCACCAATATAGATACATACCCAATGAAAACTACCAATATAGTGGACTAAATGAGAAAATTCAAAATAAAGCTTCTTGACTGACAAATCAACTTTGACAAATGGATTTTGTAATATATAGGGGGATAGAATACCAAAAACTATATAT